>HE669275.1:2409-17946 GCA_000313835.2 Heliconius melpomene melpomene | reverse complement strand
GTCAGCCNGAAAGCGGTGAACAGAGTGCCTTAACACTAGGCTCTTTCTGCCTACACTATAATCATATGCGGGATAAATAGTAAATAATAAAAAATATAAAAATCTATTCAACACAAGTTAAGCTTGGTGCCATATTACAGGTGGACATTTTAAACTGGTAGGTAAGTGCAATTTGGAATACTAGACTTTTCAAGTTGGTCTCTTAACGTCCATTAGTTGTAGAACGGCTCATAAACGCCACTCGGTCACAGGAACTGGGACAAATGGGTCATACGTTGTTTTCCACATAATAAGCTGGATGGACACAAAGCTTGGCCTTTGTAGTGTTACTTGAGGTTCCGAGTCAGCTTCCTTTGAAAAAAACTAGTGTTTTACAAACGAGAAATGTACTGCACATTTCAAAAGGTTCGCTGTATTCGTACAATTACTGGTTGGCTTCTTTGAGAAATATGTGGTTGTTACATTTTCTTTAAATTTCACTTGTTTTCTTATTGTTTGGTGAACATTCTTATGTTATGTATTTGTGGTTAATTTATTAGGAGAAGTATAAATAATATGAAAGCTAAGCATTTCTTTATTAGAATTCGTTCAGTTGTTTTGATTCAATAAATTATTGTTTTTTTTATTAATATGTGAAATTATTATTATCATTGGATATTTATTTCATATGGTACACTCTCCGCCCAATTATTGAAACAGTTACTGAGTGGCGAATAAAAAATCTGCTTCACCCTGTATCCTGTACACAGCATGGTAGGCAGAGGGAACCTAGTGTTAACCTACTCCATTCCCCCTTTTTTGCCGGAGGCCGGAAGCATTGCCTGTTGAGTGGCGGAATTCAAGGCCAAGCTTTGCCTTGACACAGAGCGTAGAAATGAAAATATAAATTTGATAACTATGTCATATCCTCGAGTGTGGATCGAACCCACAAACAGTCGTGCTTACAATCACACTTTGCACCACGACTGGCCTCGGCTGGATTCATTTCTCACTATATTAATAACATACAGATATTTTCTTAAATTTTGCAATAAAATATTTAAATAAACATGAAAATCAATATAATATATACATACGTACCTACATTGATTATAATAATTTGCCTCTATTCGCTTCCTGATCCTATTTGTCAAAATTATTACACTACATTTGGTAGTAGGAAGTTGTTGCCAATTTAATATGACCGAGCTGTGTTATGTTATATTTTATTATGGAAATATGTAAATTAGGAACATAAAATTGTAGATTGTCATTTTAGTAATAATAAAAAAATAATTTAATTATTGTGTCGTCAGTGGCGCAGTGGTACAGGCGTGTAATTGTAAACACGACGTGTGTGGGTTCGAGTCCCACTCGTGAGAATGAAATATTGAATATTTTCATTTCTTCACTTTGGTAAGGAGGAAAGATCCAGGTCAAGATCCACGCAACATGTAATTTTTCAGAATTTAGCGGAAACTGGGTATAAGATATATCTTAATGGAATGTCTCAATATTAGGTTATCAGGTTCCCTCTGCCTTCCCTGTGCTGTATGGGATACAGCATGAGCTAAAATATATAAATATTTATTTCCAGATCAGAACAGGACGCGGTGAAACACTGCGTTGGGCGGTGTGCGTGCCGAGCGCGTGCGATGCGGGCGCCGTCGCCGGGTTCGTGAGCGACGTGCTGTCCCACACAGTGGGCAACTCTACCGGCGTTGTGGTCACTGAAAGGGACTGTTATACTAGGAAACCTATCACTGTTAACAAACTCGATATAGCTTTCTTGTAAGTAATTACAAAAAAAATAAGTTTTTTCAAGTAAGTTGGATTCGAATCTTAAACAGTTGTAGTCAATATGACATACTCGTATCTACATACAAGTAATTTAAATATTTTCTTATATTTTATTATATATAATTATTTAAAAACTTACTAAAATTTTTTTTTTTTTTTAAACGATTTTTTTGTTATTTAAACAATTGTGTTAATTATATTATGATTTTTATTACTATAACGATAGTTACCAATACATATGTTAAAATTGATTTATTAATACTTACTTATTTCAATTTAAGCCCATTTTTAAAACATTTTTTTTTATAATTTCAGAGGTATCATCTTATTTTTCGGAATACTCCTGCTATTCACGACTGGTTACGAAATATATTCGATGTGTTCCAGTAAAAGGAAGGACAATGTCGTACATAATTTGATTATATGTTTCTCATTAATAAATAATACTAAGAAAATATTATCGACGAAACAAAATAATAGTTTGGGCTTGGAATGTGTGAACGGTATAAAAGCACTAGCTATGATTTTCATTATCGGCGGCCATGCCTGCCTGTTCATTGGTAGCGGTCCAGTGATGGATGCTGAAGCCTGGGATCGGGTAAGATGTAATTATTATCACAAATGCTAAACATATGTTAGGGAAGGTAACGCAGTCAGGCTTAATGGGTGGAGATTTATATTTATTTTTTACAATAAATAAAAATCTTGACTGTTTTTGCGGTGTTAAACATTTTTAAGCGACGTTTGAATTTACAACCATCGTGCCAAATAGAATTCTAATAAAGAAATGCTTTGCTTTCATATTATTTATACTTCTCCTAATAAATTAACCACAAATACATAACAAAAGAAAGTTCACCAAACAATAAGAAAACAAGTGAAATTTAAAGAAAAAAATCTAACAACCACATATTTCTAATTAATACAATTACTTAAAAAATAATACTTTTTTTATAACTCTTTTATGAGTATTTAAAGTTATGCTTTTATCCTATATCACTATCCCACGCACAGCACAGTAGGCAGCGGGATTATAGTGTTAAGACACTCCGTTCCCCGCTTTCAATTTTCGAGACATTGCGTGTTGATGGGTGAGGAAACTCAACGCCACCGCTGTTATCGTTACTAGCACTACGGAAATGAAAATATATATTCCCCCAGCAGGAATCGAACCGACAATTGTTACGTAAAACCTATCCTTCGCTCAGTAGAAATACAAATGTACCCACAATAAAGTAAACTTTGAAAAAACATTTTTTTATTATTTCCACTGATTCCAGCTCATCCGTGACCCGGCCAACGCGTTCATGTTGAACAATACGCTGCTAGTGGATACTTTTCTATTCCTGAGTGCATTCCTCTTCAGCCGTCTCTTGCTTATTGAACTGGACAAACGAAGAGGGCGTCTCAACGTACTGCCAATATTGGTTTTCCGCTATATTAGGTGAGGTGTTTTGACTTTGCTTGAATGCTTTGAAATTTTGTTTTATTTTTTTTGTATTGGTGATTGTTTTTTGGTGACAGGTGTATTTATTGGGGTAAAGCTTTTTTTTATGTATTTTATATAAATAAAGAGTGAATGCTAATGATTTATTATAATAAAATGCTTAAATAATGTATTAAATTAACAAAATAAATGTAACACACGCTACATAAAATGAAGGAAAACCGAATTCACTTAGATATTTGCAAAATGCGTTATACATAAAGAAGATATAAATAAATCAAATAATCATCTTCACGCTGTATCCCGCACACATCAGGGTAGGCAGAGGGAACCTATTGTTAAGACACTCTGTTCCCCATTTTCGGCGAATAAATATAAAGAATATAAAGAAGGTATAGGGAATCTTATGGATGGTCCATACATACCATGCTAATTAAAAATATATATTCTATATGATTTCTTTTTTATATTTTAAATAAAAAAAATATAATAGTAGCATATTAACATCAGGTATACAAAATATAATAGGCAAGGGTCATTTCTACTCCTTTGGTATTTTCGTATAGAGGTTAGTGTAAATCAATATTGTAGGGCCTCGTAACATAATTAGATTGCGTGCGATTGACAGTTTAATGGCGGTTTGTACACGTTAAATACTTGTTTTGATACCGTACGACGTCTTAAGGGTCGTTCATTAAAGTTAAGTATATGGTGATATTATTATAAAGGGAGAAGGTTATCGTGGCGTTGTAGATTCGATTCCCAGTCGGGGGAATGTTAGAGTAGTTCTTGTGGACATGTGAAGTTGAAATGAAGACAATTTCTCTGAAGAAAGTGAGAAATAATTCATTCCCCAAATTAGAATCAAACCTACACTCGTAGCGTTTACAGTCAGTAGCTGTACCACTGCATCGCTAATAGGGTGCTGATTGTATACAATACGCCTGTCAACAGATAATAAATATAATAAACAGTATAATTTCAAGAAGATAATTTCATAGTCATTGTTTGGACGAAAACTCCCAAGGGTAAAATATTACTTACGATAAACAATATTTATTAAAAAACGGTAAGTAGCTACAACTGGGAATAGGAAAAACCACTTTTTCCTATATTTGCTCTACAGCAAATAGAAATAATAATAAAAATCAAAATATTTATGGGTCCGGTAATACGTTTTCCCTTTAAAGAGAGGGGACCTTATTTGTTCGGTAATTCCCTGAATAGTTAATAGACAGAGGACACCTAGTTATTGCTATACCTAAAATGTAGTGTCTTATCTCTATGCTCACCTATAACACAATATAAAGCTAAAGAAAATCTTATAGAAGGAAAGTTGATTTATGAATTTGTGTGCAGGTGAGACTTAAAGATACTAAAATTGTCTTTGTAAAGAAAAAACAAAGTATATTGCTTATTAAAAAAAATTCAATCAAAGGTATGAAAATATTAAATTGTAACTTTGACTCGGCTGAGTGAAATTAAATATTAATATTTTTTCCTAAAAGAGGAAATAATAACCCTCGTTTATCATTTATTTATTTGAAAACTGAGGCCAATTTTCAATAGTAATTTTGCTGACTTTACTTTTTGATATTAAACGGAGATTGTTTGGCGAAGTGAGACATCACTTCATTCATGAGTATACTTCCACGAGATCTTGATATAAAGGGTCTTGACAGACGGACAATGGAATTGTCTTATAAAGGGTCCGTTTTTTCCCTTTGAGGTACGAACTCTGAAAGCGTTAAGCTGAAAATAGATATACATTATTATAGGCTTAAAAATTTGTTTTCTAGCAGTTTGTTTTGGGTGTCACTGGATAGGAATTAATAGCGGAATAGTTAATTAAAAATGTTAATGCAAATGTGGGTTCGATTCCCACTCCAGCGAAAGCAAGCAGGCTAGGTTCCTTCTGTATACTCTTCTATTATTCTCCAATTATTATTCTCCAATGTCGAGATTCACAATTAGGTCGCATCGCAAACAGCTAGTTTATTTTATCGAAACTGTTTATTGCATTGCAATCTCATCAGAAGTTTTATTGTGCTAGTTATGTAGTAGTGGAATGGAGCGTGATAGTGAGGTAGTGTAAATAAACAATGTATATTATTAAGTTGTTATTGATATATTTTTAAAATCTACTTTTGGTTATTTTTTATTCACGTATCTTTCACGCATATTCGCGTATCTTTTTCTTTTTTTGCAGGATGAGCAGTAAACATTTAGAAAAATTACGTGTTAGGTGGCGGAATAGAATGCCGCACTTAATTTAATTAGATCTTACAAATTAGCATATTGTACAAGCTATTTCTGTAGTACGAAATATTAAAACAAAAATAGCTTCGCGTTTTACTCTCATAACATGATGGGCTGAGGAAATCCAGTTTTACGGCAACCCAGTTTTTGACAATATTAAATAAATAGAAATGAATATCTTAAATTCTAGGTCCACCAGGGTACCCTTGTGCCTTGTGCCTTCTGCACCACCAACTCTATTCTTCTTATCTTAGTATGATAAGATAAAATATATTATATTGTTTATTCTTTTCAGAGTAACTCCAGCATATTTCGTCGTGATACTATTCTATATGACATGGTTACCTAAGATTGGGGAGGGGCCTCTATGGGAAGGCAAGTTGCAATTGGAACAAGAGAGATGTAAAGATATGTGGTGGGCTAATATATTATATGTCAACAACTATTTTGGTACAGATAAGTTGGTGAGTAATATTTTAAATTTTTTATTTATAATTTTATGCTTTGCTAAAAGGCTGGCGTTAAGTTCCGCACCTACTAAACACGCAAAATCTGCGATGCGATGTCAAATTGAGTGGAAGGTGGGGAGCGAAGCCTCTGTATACAAGGTTCCCTCTGCCCTCCCTGCTACATATGTGTGACGGAAAAAAAAGCTTTATATTGTTTATTTTAATTTGTTATTTTTTGTTATCTTTGGTAGGCAAAAGGAACTTGGAGACCTAGGGTTAAGACCTTCTCATTAAGACCTCACTTTTCGCCAAATTCTTAAGGCAATGCATATTAAGTGGTGGAACTCACCGCCATGCTTTGTCTCGTTATCAGGGTGAAATATTTAGGTCCTTTGAGTGGGGAATCGAGCTCACAATCGCATGCTTGTGCCCCTGCATCACGACGACCTCCCGGAATAAAATCAAATATACATAACATTTAAAGTATACAAGTACTTAAAAAATTTTTTTTTTCTACAGTGTATGTTCCAGTCGTGGTATTTAGCTGTGGATACTCAATTATTCTTTATAGCTCCTATCTTTATTTACTGCCTGTGGCACTTCAGGCGGTTGGGCCCCATAGTAGCCGCTATCGCTACTATCATATCTCTCGCCGTTCCGTCTGTCATTACGTATAAAGAGAAATTGGATCCAACGTTGCTGTTTTATGCAAAGTAAGTTTTATTATTGTGTTTTCTTTTCCTTAGTTCTTATGTAAGAGGGGTGTTACAACCCCTCTGTATATTTTATATTACTGGGGGCTTAGGAGTTGAAAGAAACTTTCATTATAGTTTCATTACTTATGAAATTGAAATGGATGTCTAGATTAAATGTTTGAGCCATTTTTAAATTTATTAGTTTTTATTTGGAATAATTTTATACCAATTGTAAGCGTTAATATTTTCTTATCTACGTGTCTCCTAAGAAGGAAGTGATGAATTACTCTGTTCCCTACATTTTATCTATTTCAGATCCGAAAATCTCTTCAAGTGGGAATCAAACCCACAACCATAGTGTTTACAAAGCGAAGTGTGCGATATCATTCAGCCATAAGCGGCTTAAATAATGCATTTTTTTGGTATATCTATATGTATTTGATACAAACTTTTTAGATAAGATTTTGAAAAAAATATTTCTATAAGAAATCATCTAAAGTTTTGTTTTACAGAGAGTTCACAGACTTCGCAACAAATTATTACTTTGTTGGAGCATATATAAGAACACATATGAAGATGACACCGTACTTCATGGGTATTCTTACTGGGTACATACTACATCGAATTCAAAAGGAAAAGTAAGTTATTGATTAACATAACATATAACAAAAATATATATATTTTTTTAACTTCTGATGAATGGGAAAGCTCCCATATATTATTGGGTACACTAGATTAGTCGACGGGTGACGGATGACAGGTGACGGATGACTGCTCACAATCTTTTTGAGTGAATTTTATTATTTTTTAAATAACATAGCCGTAGTAAATAAAAAAATACCTATCAAATGCGTCCCCGATATAGGCAATCATTTATATACATAAATTCAAATAAAAGAGAAGATAAACTTGGTAGAGATAAACCGTACTTGAACGGTGTTCGTATTTGGAAATACGGAACCCTCATAGGGTTCCGTATTTGGAAATACCGTTCCGTAACTTTTGTATTTGTTTTCAGCTACGAATTTTCGAATCTTCTTAAGACTTTTGGGTGGATCACTAGTGTCACATTAGGCACAGTGACCACGTTCTCCGTGAGTTTATTTTATCAAGAATGGTATCAGTACAGCTCTATTGAAGCGGCCGCGTACATTTCCTTACATAAATTCGCTTGGAGTATTGCGAATGGCTGGCTTGTTATTGCCTGTGCTACTGGGAATGGGGGTAAGAAATTAATATATTCTTTTATTTTAGAGAAGAAAAGAATTAATTTTTAGTTGTTATATCTTTCTTTACTTTAGTTTAAAGGTAAGTTGTTTAAAATTACAATAATATTTGGCGTCCACAAAGAATATCCAGTATATATTAGTAGTATATACGAAATAAAAGCAGAAAGGAAGGTGGGATTTTATATTCAAGACAATACGAATATCGATCGGTTATGATTTGTTTTTCGCGCATTTAGATCTGGTGAAATGGAAGAGGATAACGCGGCATAAGAAATGGTGGTAATATTTCATAGCTCTAAATGGTCCCATTTTGCTTATTGGATGGCTTTAGAATGTATAATGAAATGAAAGGACGGTGTTTCTGTTTATGGATTTTTAGTAGCAGGAAATTAGCGGTTTTAAACCTCAAATTGGTGATTTTTAACTACAAATTCGTACTACGAATCCGTTCTTACACTGTAAAGACAATGTTAATTCGACGGTTGTGAATTTGATTTCTACTCGAAGGAATGAGTCATTTTCATTTCCTTGCTTTGGTAACAAGACAAAGCGCGGCGTTAAGATACGCATTTGATCACGGAATGTCTCGAAATCGCGACAGAAAGTCGGGGATGGAGTGTCTTAGCACTAGCTTTTCTCTGTCTACCCTTCTATACGCGGAATACGGAAGTAACGGTTTAAAAAAATATTTTAATGGTGCCTGACTGCATAATGATATCGCGACTGTGAGCTTGTAGGTTTAAGGTATAGTTCACAAGGTGTTATTTTTTTTTCGCTTTTATCTTGTGTCCATAACGTAAAATACAAATTGGAATAAAAACGCAAGCAAAGTAAATTAGAATAAAAGCTAATAAAACAATACAAGTTATTATGAAATAGTAATTAATACATATTTTGAATAAAAAGGCAATGAGTATTATTGTTTTTTAATAAAGGACTAAAAAGCAATTTTATAGAGTACTTTAAAAAAGGCTTTCATATATAATATTCATATGAAACGGCCTTCGGCATCGGCACAGGCGCGTGTTGTAATTTTAACGAATGTTTTTTTTATTAAATTAGATTGATAATAACATTTATATATAAAATATAAATAATATTATATAGGTAGTCGGACTTTAAACGTGATGGTAGTAGCTTTGATTCCTACTCGTTTAAAAGAATTCTTTACTTCCTTCTTCTTCTTGAATACTTTATTTCCTTGGGCTGGTAAGAAGATCAAACCTAGCGTTGACTTTAGCCACCCCATATCTTGAAAATGAAATGGAATGTGAGGAACGGAATGGCGTAATACTAGGAACAAATAAATATAATAAGTGACTAAATAAAGAATACCTTTTCTATTTATAATATAGTATAGAAGTAAATAAAAGCGATCACTTGTTGCAGGTTTCCTAGGAAAGTTATTAAACTGGAAATTCTTAGTGCCCATCGCTCGGTTGACTTTCTGCGCTTATTTGGTGAACGGAGTTATTGAGTTATACTACGTGGGGCAGTTGAGGCATCCTCTTCATATCACATTCTTTACGGTGGTAAGTTTATGCTAATATTTTATATGAAAATTGAAAAGAGTTTTATATTTTTAGGGTATTTTTGAGATTTAAAATTTTAATAAGAGGTGCTGCAAGGTTTTTCAGTGTGCATTCTGACTGAATACGTGACTATAATGGAACACTTGAGGGAACGAATTATTTTTATTTCCTAGTTTTGGTACTTAGACCCTCAATATCTCAGTAAAGTGAAGGGAAATGGAAAGCCGTGTGTTTCACGAGAACGTTCTAACTGATTCTCCTGCTATACACGGATCCCGTGTTATAAGTTACTCATACTATCTAAAAAAAGGCATAGACTTTCTAAAAATATTCGTAAATAAATGAATTAAAAATGTTAAATTATATTTTTTTATAAAAACCAATTAGATTAAACATCTGCTTTAATTTGTTTCCAGGCGGCGAATGCAATATCTCACATAATACTGACATTCTTCCTCGCCATGCTATTGTGCATAATATTCGAGTCCCCTCTTCACGGCATAGAGAAGATATTGCTCAGAATGTTCGGTGAGTATCCAAATCCTCTTAGTTTATATATTAGAACACGTATATGTAAATCTCTTAAGAAGATTCAAACATACTTAAACTTTCACGGAGTTAGCGATAGTGATGCAGCTTCTTATATACTGGTGAATGGGCTTACTGGTATATACTTTATGTATTACCTTAGTGGCACAAGGGTGTAATGTAAACGCTGCGGTTCTGGGTTCGATCCCCGCTCGGGAAGTTAATTATTATTTATTTATATTTTCATTTCTTCGCTCTGGTAACATGGTAAAACGCGGCGTTGAGTTCTACCACTGAAAAGGCAATGCCTCAAAATTCGATGGAAAGTGGGGAAACGAGTGTCTGAACACTAGGTTCCCTCTACCCTGTTATATGAGGGATACAGCGTGACGATGAAAAATAAAATATTTTTCTGTTATGCCGTTGCATTTATTAACATTTAAGCAAAACATTTATATTAACGTTATCCATTTAATCTGTAATTTACGTCATTTAATAAATAAAACAATATAGGCATGTATATAAGCATCAGTTTAATTAACAAAGAATTAACAGACTTTCATTTCCTACTTTGTGTGCTTTGTAAAGTTCCAGGCAACCAATAACGGTTGGTGGAACGATATTGTGCTGCCTTTTCCTTTTACTAGGTCAGTTGTCCAAATCAGACGCTCTCAGGGCTCTCGAGCGCTGTAGATGGTTCAACATCAAAATGTACAATGTTCAACTTGTTCTGATAGAGATGTAATCCTCAATAGTCTTTATGGCAATGCTTTTCAATAGTTTTTATTTAATTATTTATATATAAAAAGATATAAAAAAATTAAATAAAAAAATCTCTATTATCGAATTTAAGCGGAAGCGGAACAGGATGTCACATTTAGTTTTGAACTAAAAGAGACAAGAGTTCTATTAATATGAAATTCGAATCCACTATAATTTTAAGAGAAAAACTATTTCTTAATAAATATATTAACTTAGTAAATTGTTTTTTTTTTCAGCACGACCAGTACTAAGCGACAATGCGAAACCCGACGACTCTCGCGAACCATCACGGCAGACTAGTCAAAGTAAATTGGAAACGTAATGTTAATGACATCCTAGTTTATAGTTAGTTATACTTAATAAACGTGTAAATATAATTAATTGTAAATGTTCTATAGTTATCGATATTAGTTAAATTATTATTTTTTTATTGAAAATTTAAATATAATTTAATTTGTATTTTTTTGATATCGATTAGTTATAAATAAGCTTTAAAAGCTCAATTTGAATGTATTTTTTATTGCCTATTTATAAATTTAATATTATTCTCAAATAAAGTTCATATGAGGACGAGTAGGATTAATGAGAAATAATAGAAACAAACGTTTTTTTTCCAAATATTTTGAATATTATTGTTAATACTAGCTTATTAGTATTAATTATAATATATAGATATATCCCAGTTTTGGTTATTTCACTCAACATACGCAATTTTAATGCATTTACAAAATAAAAACTTAATTATGTAAGATTTTTTTATACCTTTTAGTATGTATTGTTTCATGACATCCAAAGGAGTGTAGTTGTATATTTTTTACATTTTTAAAGTGTTATTCCACACGTAGGAAAGAAAATATATTTTTAAAAAACATATAACAATTTGAACTAAACGGGATTGAACCTTGAACCTTTTCACCGAGTTACGTCTAAATTCTTATATGCTTAATATAGCTTATAGTTGCCAACATCTCTGTAGAGAGATTTTAACAAATTTCCGCTACCCATGCTAGCAACAATAAGTTGTACCAAGCATATAAAAATTTCGACGTAGCCCGATAAGAACGTATGGCTTGGGTGATCAGAGCGCTTGGATGGTTTCCAACAGGTGCGGGTTCAAATCCCGCTACGTAAAATTTTTTATTTGTTAGTTGTATGTGTTAGAGGTATACTCAAATATTATGTATGTATATAAAAGTACAATAAAATTATTGAAGTTAAAATGAAAATAAATCACCAAGAAAGTTTTAAAGACATGTTTATATATTAAGTAAGCATTATGAAATACTTGCTATAATATTTGTAAAACAAATATATTTTTTCTCTAATTTGAATTTGAATTAAATTTTTACACAATTTAAGATATGTAAAACGAAAAAATAAAATTTTTATTTGTATTATATTTTTTTTTTATATTTAGTTGTTTTATTATTATCATTCGTGATGATTGTAGGTTTGACAGCAATTCAGTTGTGTCTCGAGTGTTAACTCAGGGAAATTATTGGGCAAGACAAAGCACGGCGTTCTGTTTCACCACTCAACACATAATGTCTCGAATTATGGTAAAAAGCTGTAAGTGATGTATTTTCATATTATCTTATTGTTTACCCTACTACAAGAGGTAAAAAAAGAGAGGTAATAGAAATTAAAGAATATATAAATAGAAAATTTTAAAAGTACATAACAGATGTTTTGAACAAAATATTATATTTTCTTTATATAATGTACTGAAACTTTATCTGTTGCTATATTTTTAAAAAGATTTTCTATTCACGCCGAGTTAAACCATTTAGACAGTAAGCCATGTTACGGTGACAGGTAGCCTGGCACTTGTCAGTTTTTTTTTTTAAATTTTCAGACCAATTTCTATTTTTAAAAATGTTTATTTTTTTTATTCACCTGTCAATGTGACTGTCTTTCTGAAATGCGGAATATCTGTTATAAATTTAAAATAAAATGTTTAGATATTAATTTCAAAATATTACGATTACTCGCATCTGAGGTGTCTATTATTTAGTTTTCGTTTGTTAGCTGAGACATTGCGTATTGAGTGGCGCAACTTAACGCCGCGTTTTGCCTCGTCACCAGAGCGAGGATAAGAAAATATTAAATATACTGGTGAATCGATCGGGAATCGAACCTTGCCCCAACTTTAAATTTTAAGACAAGTTTACAGTTATTTAGGAATTATTTACAATTATTGAATATATGATTAGCGTCGTTATCATAAGGAACCACTTGCAGTGTAAGCCAATATATGTCTAAAACAAACCCAGTGTTCTCAAGTGGCGAGCACAAGTTAGACAGTTTTCAATTACTAGCTAACTTATACGGTTTAGGTGCACCCGTCAACTATTTGGAAAGTTAACTAAGGCAGGTTGTTCATAATGTTTATACAGTTTTCTATTTGTAGGTGATTTCTGGGTGAAGATTTTCTACTGAATATTATATTATATTCTTAGGTAGGAAGAGTTTTTTTAAAGCAAAAATTAGATTATATTTAATAATTATAACAAAGAAGTAATTAAAAAATATATTAATTTAAGATATAATTGCTTTAGGTACATACGCGGCTTTGAGTTTCGCCACTCAACACGCAATGCTTCCAGGATTCGGTGGAAAGGGGTCTAGGTTCCTTCTGTCTACCCTGCTATATGCGAAATACAAGGTAGAACATCATAGACCAAAAAATACAGATACGCTTATTTATATACATTTTTTGTAGCAATGTTGTTTCACATTACGTAGATACGCGGCCTTATCTTAGCGTTGTATCGTGTAGGCGGGCTCGTTGTTGGCCGAAGAGAATTTTCGTGTCATATGCCGGCTTTGTGTTTGTCTTTATTACTTGAACTTTCAATGTCGGTATAGATCGTTATTGGGCAGGTACTCTATCGAGTAGAATATTGATTAAAATATTGTATGAAATGAAAAAAGATTAATAATTATTATATTTTAATATTTCTAATTATTATAAAATAATTCAACACGTATTTAAAGAAAATAAACAATAAGCAAGGCTTTCACTAAGCAGATTTTTTAAATAAAAGTTGTTTAAAATTATACAATTTCGATATTTTAAATTTTATCTAAAGATTTTTGAATATTTGTCTGTCTATCTCTTTGTACACAAATATCTTCTGAACTGCTGAATCAATTTGGATTTTCAGTGCCAGTAGCAATGAAATGAATTAAGTTTTTTTTATGGATATCTATTAATGAAAAAAATGGCATACTATGTAGTGCGTTCTAAATAATTACTCTAATCACCGCATACATCAGGGTAGGCAGAGGGGAACCTAAATGCTAAGACATTCTTTTTCCCACTAACACTAATAACTCTTTCTAATATATTTGATTGTCTTATAAATACAATGTTTATACTTCCTCGTATTACATATCAATACAAACCATGTTCAATACAATGCATTATATTCCATACAAATTAGGCTTACATAAATTGAATACCAGAATCGGCATTAAGCCTTGCTTTGTACACCAAAATCAGCTACAAAAGACGCAAATGGAAGCTGGCTGTTGCTATCTATTTGGAACTATTATGAATGTGAAAATGCCTCAATCAATGGTATTGAAAGGTTTGCTCGTTGGCTATTTCCATGAAAATAACTGAGTATTCTGAATAACTGTTCTTGGAATATTTTTACTGTAACTTGAATGGTATGTTATAAGCTATTTAGGTAATATCTTTTGTAAACTGTAATTCGGTTGCCATTATTAGATATTTATTTATATTGACATTAATTTTCAATTAAAAAAGTATTTCTTTAATATAATCTAGATATTTATATTTATTTTGTTTGTTGCCATACACAATTTTCGTAACATATTTCCATCTCCACTCTCCACTCTCCACTTTTCACATAAGCAGAAATACTACAAAGACTAACCATATAAATCCACCATAACATATAACAAACACCCAGTCTTTATTATAACATTACCCACTTACAATTCGAAGTGACACTTATCATGTACATTACATATATTAGTACTAAGTTATAACGGCGTCGTCTTGTCAATTTCGCGTAATATAATAAAATAAAATATTTTATAAGATAAAACATGAAACGATGCTGGTATTAAATCCATCCCGGTCTGGCGGTGAACGCAGAAATGCAATGTATAATGCACAATATTAAAATATTAAAGAATCCAGTAATGGTGGAGCGACGCGGGCGCGATGCCAACTGCTTTCAGTGTACCGCTTAAAATGTGCCAAAGATTGTGAAGGGAATAGATGTTTTGTTAAGTTTGAATGAGGAGAGTGGAGTGTTTTTTATTGTTACTCTCTCCGGATTTTTTTTTGTTTATATATCGTACCAAACCCGCTCCTCTCATTAGATCTTTTGATTAGGTTGCCTCCGAGAGATCGCTATTAATATTTCATATAGTTAGGCTGTTTTTTTACATTTTGTTCAACAAAATTGTTTTTCAATTGCGTTGTTTCAATTTGGTATGAAATAAAGAAGTTGTATGTTATGTTATGTTATGTTGGGTTATTTATGGAATTGAAAATCTAAATAGGTTTTCACTAACTAACTTAACTTTTATTGAAAAAAACTAAGTTTTTAGGGTAAGAGGAAAACTAATTATATACTTATAGTACTTTTAATCTCTTAATTATTGATTTATTAGAATAAAAGTAAGATATTATTTACTTATTTTCATATAATCAAAAAATTACCAGCTGTACTAATAAAACATGTTTTTTATTTACTAACTTATAATAACTATCAAAATGTTGTATGCAAATAAGTTTTATAATCTTTGGCGACGCATCTTAATACAAATGTTTTAAATTCATATGTATCAAGACACTATATTCAACATCAATTTAAC
>HE669274.1:93615-120752 GCA_000313835.2 Heliconius melpomene melpomene | reverse complement strand
GGCTGCATCAGGGGTGCGGCGAATCGATGTGTTGCCATGGCGACCGNGACGTCTGCCGAGGAGCCTGCGCTCTACTATCCCTTTCTGTCTCGCCTCGATATCATATCATACCACACTGAAACAAAAAAGTCCTATGTATTACTGATAACATGCAAAAATGTTCCCTAAATGTTCAGAATTAAGTCCAATTCCACCAATTTGGCCAAATTTAACTGACTTTATGGTTGTAGATGTAAATCTTTCGCTGTAATATAAGGAAGAAACTGTTTCTACAGTCGTTAAAGACAAAAGGGCTGATGTTGCTGACTCAAAATCACCCTTATATTTGAGGGTTTATGTCGGAAAGTGTGTTATCTCAAGGCTGTGAGATTATGTGTAAGCCTCACCTGTGCATGTGGTGGGGTCGGTGACGGTACTCGGTGGGTGGCTTACAAGATATTTGGGGTTTGTTCGGAGTCTGTTAACATCTGGCCCCTTAAATAGGAAGGGTAAAGTCTGCGCTTCAGGTCGCTGTAATTAATTATTTATTTTTGTTTCGGCTTGTTTGCGGTCTAATTAGAATGGGGTACGATTCGGAGATTGAATTTGTTATACAGTGTGTACGTTTAGATAAGTTAAATGAGATTTGGGCGTATTAGATTTTGTCTTACTGGAGAAAATTTGGGTTGTTATGACAAGTAAAATGAAGATTGTAACAATTTTATTTCTTTTATAATAGGTAGATTATTATGTCAATTAAAAATATACGTTAAGTTCATAAAGGTGGGATTTAAAATTTACATATATGTATATTGCTCAATAAAAGCGATGCGATAAACTGTTATTTAATATTAGGTAGGTATATAATAAACTTGAAACTGTGGAGTAGCAAAAGCTCGTATACAGACTGGCACCTGTTCAGAATAAAGCGACGCAAGATATTGCAGTGTTTTTGGAAATTGTTGGACTTTCTAGGTGTTCTCTTGCACACTGCCTCGTTTAACCATAATATGTTGTACAAAGGAACGATGCTATGCCGGGCGGGAGCCAGGACTCGAGCACTATCCAGTTAACTGAACTAGCTGTTAAGTTGGAAGAACTCAAGTACCTTGGATACGTTATGCACGAATCCGGAGGAGGTTACGGTGTCCAAGCTTGGATAAGCGGGCCCGGGTTAAATGCGGCGGGTCACTAGTGTGGTCTGCGATTACAGAATACCGTCCGAGCTCAAGGAGTAGATATATAAGAGTATCTTCCGACCGGTAGATCCTTTTGTTTGGCAGCGGTGTTTAATACCGCGCAAAGTGGATTAGATTAAATCAGAAAGAATACCCTGAGCATAAAAGCCGTGACTACTGCCATATAGAAGAAGAAGAAGACAGCCGAACATAAAATATTTTCTAGAAATAGTTTTTTAGACCGTAGCTTGGCGCTCCGTTGTCTTTGACTACCTCGCTAAGGGTGAAGGTAAGTTAAGCTTAAGTTATTGGAAAAATGTAATTTCAATATGAATAATCGTATTCTCCATTATTTAAATAAATACTTTTATGACACTTAAAAATACATATGAGATATAAAATATTAACTAACAAACATACATTTTTGAATATTCATGGAGACATTAATCACTCATAAAAAAGACAAAGCCGCACTGCTCATATCTACATCGGGGTTCATTAAAAAATGGCCAAGGCTTCTTAATGACCGTCCGTGTCACGTAACACGCTAATATTTATGTAAATTGCGGAGAATATGATTAGTTGTGTCGCCTCCCCTCTGATAATCATATTTACGGCTACCCCCTAGCCTCGGGGGGAGGTCGGGGGGAGCTTCCTCGACAGCCTTCCTGGCTTCTCGGAACAATTTGTGTGCATAAGTCGCTATGTTTTTTTTATAACGACGGTTGTCTGATTAGGTAATTGTAGATTTAAGTTGTTTTTCTTGATTTAGATTTTTCTTCGCTATTGATTAAGTTAGAGGCTAAACTGCACATAGAAATTTGGCATAAAGGTAGGTTACGGGTGCATCTCCTAGTCCATACATATGATAAGAAGTTTTGGTATACCTTTGTGGTCATGATTTTTTCGTCAAATTACAAAATTCAATACCTATAGGTAACTAGCGGCCCGCTCGCGGTTTCACCCGCGTGTACTATGTTATTATTAATTTCTGTCTCCATGGCTACGTCCTAGTGACGTCTATGCAAAATTTGACACTCCTAGCATTTGTAGTAACGAAGTTTAATACAAAATTTCGACCCCAAAAACAACCCCTTAGAAGTCGAATATTGCAAATTCCCGTCTTAGCGAGCACCTACGTCCTATAAATAACTCCTATGCAAAATTTGAGATTCCTAGCACATGTAGTTTCTGAGATTTCGTGATGAGTGAGTGACCTTTCGATTTTATATATATAGATGAAGAATATAAAAAATCTTGTAAATAATTTTATTTTATTTATTTTCATTTTCCACATCATGATTTAATACGACAATGTTAGAGCGGCGTACAGTTCTACTGGAAAGTAAAGGTAAAGGTATAATCGTCTCGTCTTAGTAAGCTTTCGTTAATCTAATATTTTTTGTATATAATAAGTTATAAATATTGTTATAGCGTACGGCTGTAAAAGCAACGGTTGCGAGTCGATTCCTACTCGGGGGAATATAATATTTAATATTTTCATTTGCTCGTTTTCATAACGAGGCAAAACGCGGCGCTTAACCTCGTTACGAGCTGCTCAACACGCAATGACTCCAGAATTTGGCGGAAAGTGGGGCACAGAAGCTTTTTAATGAACAACGTAGTGTCTTAGCACTACGTTCCGAGGTTCCCTTTACCTATTCTTGTTATCTGTAAGGACAAGTGACCTTCTAGGTCAAGTTAATAAAAACTATTGTTATGTTATATATAGGATTATTGAATAGCATTTTTTTTATTAATGGTCCTGAAGTGGCTTCTTTAGCTTCGCGCTATAACCTGCATATAGTGGAAATCGGACCCACGCTGGGGCACAACGTAGGTACCTACGGCTCTAAATGCAATGATTGGCACAGCCTACTCCTGAAATTAATAGTAAATACATATAATTGTTTTTTCATTTACCTATGAAAATTTACATTAAGTATGTAGTTAGGTATATACTTGTAAGAAAGTATGTTCCTAATTATTAAAATAGCTTCATTTTCTTGAATGTTTACATTGCAAATAAAAAAGGAATATTAGACTCCTTTTAAGCAAATATGATATCTTGTTTCAATATAAATATTTCATTTCTTCGTGTGGGAATCGAATCCACAACCTGTCACGTTTATAGTTACGCTCCTTGCCCCTGCGTTAACTGACTAAACTTACTAGAACTATGTTTATCGGGTAAGTATACTGTAAGGTACATAATGTATTCAAAGTAACAAAAAATCAAATAAAAATGAACGATGAAAGACTTTATAAGGCATAAAATGTATGAAATTTTGCAATTGTTGGCATTTGTTAGTCTTATCTAGAACTGTAAACTGTTTTGTTTTATTATGTGGACATGCTAGTCACAGCGGCGAGTCGTATCTGCCATTGGGTGGAGAGTAAAAGAAAGAGAGAGTGTTCTGTGGAGACAATATTCGCGTCTCGATCCTCATTGGCTATAATAATTTCAATAAAACATGTCACGCAATGTAAAAGAAATGGTTGCGAAGGTAGCAGTAATGAGTCGCGGCTCGCGTGTGGGTGGTGGCGGCCGCGGTCGAAACAGCGCGGTCAGTATCGCCTTTCCCGCGTGAAAATCGCTTTCCCCGCGGTCGCCGTGCGCCGAGCACGTGAACGCAGTGTCCCGTCGACCGCTCGCGTGACACGCCGCGCTCCTCGCGCCGCACTCGCACCATCCCGCGGGACCGGCGCTCCCGACGCCCGCCCGGCCCACACTGCGCCCGCTCCGCCGAAACTCGCGCGCGCACCCCCAACGTTCCAAATTTAAATTGCTAACTTTTTAATAACTCATTTAGTCGGACCATCGATTTGTAATTACGGCCAGTATCTTTTTTGTCGAAGAGGTGGAGGCGATGCGGTCCAAGGCGGTGGCGAGGCGGCTTCAGGCGCAAGGTTAGTGATTAAAATACTTTAATTTTAAACAAAAATATCTAAATAAATGTATCTATACAGAAAAATATGTAGCTATTCTTCAGCCTGAAAGGATGCGCAGTAGGTATAAAAGACAGACAGTGCGATGCGCTCAGCGCGCGCCGCCATTGGTGGGCGCCTCCCCCGCCTGACAAGATAGCAAGGGCCATCCTCCGCGCGCTATCACGCTATAACGTACCGCATTTTCATATAATAGAGTTTATTTTTCAATGTCTCGCCGTTGGGAGGGACGAGCCCTCTGTTGTCACTTGTCATTGGATGAGCACGGAGGAATTTCATTATTTATTTACATTATATGCCTTGTAAATGTCAATCGTGCTTCCGTTTTATATACATATATGAATTGGAGTAATTTCGGCCATTTTATCATTTTATTAAATAATTTTAATGCTTTTTAATATTTTAGAATTTGAATATAAGAAATAGATAAAATATTGAAAATTTCCATACAAGCATTTTCATAATAGTCTCTACCATTTTCATTATTGCGTTTTGGCATACTAAAAAAAGATTTCCAAATGGAAAATACACAGATTATATTATAGAAAAAAAGGGTTCTATTTAAATAACGTAAATGCTTTTATTTACAGAGACATTAAAAAATATTTACCTCCTAATATCTCTACCTAAATATATCTACCTTCTATCTATCATAATTAAAAATATCTAGTTATAGATATAATGCTTGAAAGAACTACATTGTAAAACGATTGAAACAATTACAAGTGGGCGAGAAATAAACAAAAACAACTCTGTAACATCATCACGTCTACGTTTTTTAACCTCATTTAATATTAATCACTTGACCGTACAATGACTTTTGTTCGCATTTTGACAATGTGAATGGATTATTTCATTATGTTGAAACTTACAGCAGATACCTACGTGTGTTCTAGTAGGTACCTGCATATCTTTTTTTTCACGCTGTATCCCAGAAGTAGAAGAGTAGGCAAAGAGAGCGTAGTGTTAGGACAGTTCTCTCCCTACTTTCCACCAAACTTGCTTCAGAGCTGAGAAATAAAAAAATATTCAATATTTTGATACCTCGAACGGGAATCGAACCCACAACCTATCGCGTACAGTCACTTGCTTATTGCCCACGCCTGCTACACGACTAGTCTCTATCTTTCTCTATGTAAGTATCTTTTATAAAACATTTCTTATTGATTTAGAGACATACCTACATATCATATTAGACATAGACATATAGACATAGACAGTTCATAACACTATCAGATATTTATTCAAATTATTGACGGTAGCAACGTAAAATACAATATAAATGTATATAAAAGTGCTCTAAAAATAATATTTTTATGTTATATCCAATGATTCTACTGATATACGCCATATCTGAGCAGTTTTATCGTTTGTCATTAAACTGGAACATGAATACCTGTTTCGAAACGCGATAGTGGTTTATATATGTTTTATACTGCGAGCGAAAACTCACTCGTGTTTATGTTTTTATTCATATTGTTTTATTCGAAAATTATTGGTTTGTAATACTTATCTACCTATCCTATAGAAATTTCTTGCTTTTAATATTATTATATTGTTATTTTAAATTAAATAAGCTAACATTTTTTTAAGTCTAATAACAACTTAATTGTTAAATATAGATATTATTTATATTACACATTTCAATTTTAATTATTAATACCTATATTTTCATTTAATATCGTCTTTGTATTGAAATACTGGTAAAGTTACAAATTTCTATAAGCCTAAATGAAACCAATATACATATATGTATGTACAAACCTCTCCCAACCTCGTTTAATATCTGGCCACGTCTTTACGACTCTCATAAACGTCCTCCGGCGAAATCTCATCCCGGTGTCGCGAAATTCGATTCCAGACTCCTTTGTGTGAGTCAACTGACTCAAGCTGACTCTTAAGTAAAGTGTTTCGATTATTTAAGGCTTATTTAAGCATATTTAATTTTACTTTATCGTCGTCGTCGTAAGCATCGAGTTTCAGAGTGTACGTTTTCAGGACTAACGCGCTGTCTTCCATAAATAACCTGAACAATATTCAATAAGCCCGAGGTTTATTCCTCCAGGAATAGCGGTCGTAAAGTTCGTAGACATACCTATGGACGGATCCTCGAATCACAATAACGCTGGAACTCAGCAGAATCCATAATCTTATTTTTGAACCGCACCGCGAAGCGTGAATTTCGCAATTATGAGAGCAACGAGAGAGTTACGCGAATATTGCCTTAAAAGCGATAACACTAGATGCTATTGTCCTGCGCCAAGTCTTTCTTAAAATAAACATTTGTTGTCAGTATAGGTGCGAATGTGAACTTTATCTCGGAGACGCAGAGCTCGGAGGAGAGGCGAGGAGAGGCGGCTGGAGCGCCGCGACGCGTGAAAGAGGACTCTGTGAGGAGGGAGGAGGGTTGCTAATGCGTTGCAAGTGCCGCGGCGACATCCATTGTGTTTCCTCCTATAATTTTATCGAAGCTGATTTACGATCGATTGTTCGACCGCGGCCGGTGGACAGTCGGCGAGGCGTGGTGTGCGTGCGCGCGCGCAAGTGTGCGCCGTGCGTGCTCCCAGGGCCGTCGGTACGTACCTGCCCTGCAGATGGCGCTCGGATACGAGCCTCTCGCCACACTACACCCTCGTAAATTAAGAAACGTCTCAACGTTCTTTTCAGCTTTATTTTATGCATCGTAGAAATTATAGGGCCAGAGTTGCCTTCCTTTTACGTTTTACTTCCTTTGTTGCGATTTGTTCGTAGCGAAAGCTCTCAATCAACAGTTGTTTATATTAACATAGCGTATACTACCGTGATAAAATGCTTTCCTCGAAGGTAGGTAAGGTGCTAGGTATTGTAGTGGCAAATTGTTTTCCGCCACAATTAAGATTGAATTTCAATGGTCAATAGTCAATGGGCACTTTGGCCGCGTGTTTGTTCAATCGATCGAATGTAAAACATGAAATAACAGGTGAGAGCATTATGTTCTCCAACTTAAGGTATAGGTATTTGACAGATGTTTGTTTAGTAACAATAACTGCCTTTTTCAGTAAAACTTTAACATTTTGTAAACATAACATTTAAATAGGCATAAATAACAATAATAATTTATTATATAGGTACTTATATAGAACAAATATTTTAAAATTACAGTAAACGGTGTGACAGTAAACGCGAAGGTTGTGGGTTCGATTCCCATTTGGGAAATGCAATATCTAATATTTTCATTTCCGAGTAACTTCAGCTCCGCCTTTCAACACGCAATGCCTTCAGAATTCAGTGGAAATTGGGGAACGAAAATGTTATTGAAAATTAGGTTCACAGGTTTGCATACCTTTCTATGAGCGAGATACAACGAGAAGTTGAAAAATATGCTAATTTTAGCTTCTCAGTTTGAAGAAACAAACTTATTAAAAAACATTCAATCCATTCTCCATTTTATTACATATTCCTAACTAATAAACAGAGAAGTTTATGGCACACGAGAAACTTAGACAATATCACAAAATAAACTTTATTTTCTGAAGGAAATGTGTGCGAAGGCGAGCTAAAATTACACGGAGTCAAGGGAACGGGGCCACTTCACGGGCTTCCACGGTTTGTTATATAACTGGAGACAGGTTTGTGCTCTACTATTACATAAAATGTTTTATCTGTATTTAAGTTAGTAAAGTGAGGAGCGGAGTGTCTTAACATTACGCTTCCTTTGCCTACCCAGCGGAAGGATACAGCGTAAAGTTGAAACAAAAATTTTAATGTGTAATAATTTATTTATTATTAATTTAGTTAAAAGTAGAGAAAAGAGAGGTGATAGTAAAATGTTTTCCCTGACAGTAAATATAGTGTTATGCATGAATTTCAACTTTCGATTCTTACGTAAGTATCTCATATGAAACTAAGATTACAATTGAACTAGATGAAGTCAAAATATTTAAACACAATTCCTTTTTTCTTAACAAAGGCTAAAACTCAAGTCTTTGTTAGGTTAAAAATTAAAAACGCATAACTTCAAAGACAATGGGAAACGAAATGTTATACAGTCGATAGTAGCAACGAGGTGATTTCAGCGAGACACTCTTATCTCTGACTCATAGCTATGTTGTTTCATACTTTTCCTATAGGTGCGCAGTTTATAGCTTAGTGCCTGTTTATTATTTATTATATAAATGTGTTTATATAAGTGAGGCAAAGCGCGGCGTTAAGTTTCGTCACTCAACAAGCATAATATATCGCAATAGCCTTAATTTCGAAATAAGTATATTCCATCCATCCATCGGCCTTTTTAAGTCCACTGCTGGACATAGGCCTCCCCCAATGCTCGCCATTCCGTCCGGTCCCGCGCTCTTTGAATCCATGGTTCCCGTTGTCTTCTTGAGGTCGTCGGTCCACCTGGTTGGAAGGCGGCCTGTACTCCTTTTGTCAAAACGTGATCGCCATTCGAGGACTTTTCTTCCCCATCGGTTGTCGGTTCTCCTGACAATATGGCCTGTCCATTGCCACTTCAGCTTGCAAATTTTGACAGTTATGTCAGTAGCCTGTGTTCGTGGTTATGTCACAGTTATGTCAGTAGCCTGGTTATTTTGTTTTGTATTTTTTTTTCTACTTTATGACATGTCCAAGTAAATGTTAAGCATTTTTATGGAATAAAGATATTTTGACTTTGACTTTGACTTTGACTCGTAAGTAAGTATATTAGAAAAGGCATATTTTCAGCATGATTAAAGAAAAATATTTTATCACTAAAGTATATTTTCTTTATATAGCTAGCTTAGCTTTTCCCTAGCTAAAACAACAATATAATAGCTATTGTATAGGAATTGTATAGATATCCATAACAAAAATGTTAACCTTGACATTAAGCAATAGTACCGAAACTGTACATTTCTCTAAGTAAGGTCATACCTGCAGCGAGATGGTCCATTCCGCTATGAGTGTTATAGGAGTTTCCTATAACATTCTATGACCAAAAGCTAAGAAGGCTAAGTCGTTAATATACAATTCTTAATAATAAAAAATTCTGTAATTATATAAAAAGCACTCATTGATTATCTGTAAAGTGTTTCAAAACGATTAAAGTTGAAGAAGAGAGAAAGAAAGATTAGTGTTAATTCTCTTTTGAATATAATTTATCATATAAATATTTAAAACATTATTTATTATATCTCACATATACTTTGCCGTTAGTTTTAGTTTAGTAATGTCGAGTCTAATCCAGACTGGACAACTCGACCTACTAATATTTATACTATAAATATATCCTAATTTTTATATCTATAGATATATTCTAATGTACAAACACTCATACATGTATACTACTACTACTATAGTAGTGGAATAAAATGTAACGTTTTTCCAAATAGTCTCCGAGTCCTTGACATTTATTCATTGCTTTAAGTAAGTGGTTGCTAGACGTCATTTCCTATTTACAACTTTAGCAGATTTGCTATAATAAAAACATGGAATAAGTTTGTTTCGAAAAACAAAACAATTGAAAACAGGAAAATGTAATTACAGGTAAATCTTATCTATCTATTTTTCCTATTCAATTGAAAGAAAAATGTTTGGTCAAATGCAAGTCGGACTCGCATATCGAGGGCACTGTACCAATTTCAGGATTGTTTGATGAAATACCTACCTACATAAAAGTTGACAAACTTAAATTTGCGGACGTATGTGTTCATTTAATATGAAATTAAATACAAGCTTATAACATTTTTTTTGTAAAATATGTATAAAATTTCACTTTTAGGATTTTTTTCCTATATTTTTACTACAAGTTCTTACTTAGATTTTACCTGTCCTGGTGTAGAATTTTTGACATTAATTTCAATTTAATTCCTGCACGCGACCTCCAGATAAATGGTCTTGACAGACAGACAGAGAGTCAATAAAGTGATCCTATAAGAGTTCCGTCTCGTTTGAGGTACAGAACCCTAAAAACAATTATTCCTAAAGACGGAATAAACCAACATATTACATAATACATATTAGGTATAACTTAAAGCTCTAATCTATAAGTGACCTCAAACTTATAGAATCGTACTTAACCAAGTACTTCTAAGTTTTAAGTTAGTTCTGTTTCAATCGGTGCGTTGATTACGATTTCTGTAAACAATATGGTGCTCATATAATCAGTGAATAGGACACGTGGTGCTGACTGGTTACATACGTAGCGCTTGAATAGGTTGCGTAAACACTGATAAAAGGAAAACTTTGTGTGGAATCTTTTATGTTAGATAATAGATAGATAAGATTTAGTGGTTTTCCTTTTTGAAATTAATTAAAATAGATATTTTTTTCTATATTTATATTTCGCAAAATGTGAGACGGCAGCAAAAGAAGTATTTAAACGAGAGTCCTGCTATCTTTTTTATCTACAATAAAAAAACAGATAAATATATTACTCGCGGCTTTAATATTCGTATTAATGAAAAAACGAGGACATTCATCCAACATTCGGTAACATTTCGTGAAACACTATTTACGTTTAGAGAGGTGACCTGGATACGGCGGCCCCACAGCGGGTCGCTACGACAAATCCATGATAAAATTTAATAATTATTATAAATCAGACACTTTTAGGTCAAAATGTGCTCATTAGTCGCAGAAAAATATCAAAAATTATATCAACTTTATATTTTATGCTAATTATAATAAATGAACGTCGGTGAGGGTTATTGTCCAGCGCGCGCGATCCGATGCTATCTAGCTTCCGAGCGTCGCGCCGCTATATTATGATAATAGCTTTAAGACACGAACTTTATTACGAAAGGCAGGTATTTTGTGATCAATCAGTTTTTACTCCATTATGTCATATAAATAATGGGTACATCGAATTTGGGGTTGAAAATGTTTCTTACATACACTAACTTAAGTACCTATATATATTTTGTTAAACTAAGCTTAACTAAAGTAACTAATATATATATATATATATATTATTCCGTGTTGTTTATTTAATTAGTGATATAATTTTTTAGACGTATAAATAAAATGATAATTCAACGAGGTGATTTTCCTATTGGATTCATACAAACTAATATTTAAAAAAATGCTTAAGTTAAAATAAAATAACATTTTATATTATTATTAAAAAAAACACCAATATAGACATTTCATCATTTTTCCAATATATTTCAATTTTCTAACTGAAAAAGTAATAAATCCTATTAACAATCTAAATCAATACGAATAAATGTTAAAGAAGCATCCTTTTGTCCACCTTAAACGATATATCCAATAAGATTTTTACTGAATGAAACTATTAAGATTAATAGCGTGAAAAGTCAATCCCTCACCAGCACAAAGACGTCCCCCCATCTATCACAGTGATAACGTTATTGATAGTGGACTATTGTTCGACAGATCGAATGTCCTCTCGAGATTATAGTGAAAAGTTCGTAGAAAGTTAGTGAAAATATACTTAGTTGATTTAAGAAAATCTTTAAATTGGAAATTTCATATGGTTTTCTGTTTTTTTTTTTAACTGTTTGTTAAAGTGTGTCTGTAAACGCGACTGATTGTGGATTTAATTCCCACTCGGGGAGATGAAATGTGTATTTAAATATGGATTTTGATTTGTTTTACTAAATGTGTAATTTCTAATTCAAAGATAGAGAATGGAGTAGATATGATACCAAGTTCTCTCTGCCAACTCTATCAAAACCGAAAGAAATAGATTAAAAAAAATATCGAAACTAAACATATATTTACAGTTAAGGAAGTCTCGTATATAAAACAATAATAATTATATTCCAGTAGTCATAATAAGCTCATTTTGACACTCAAAGTCTAAACATTTTTGTTTGTACATTTCGCACGAACGTATTTTAGATGGGGCTTACGGTTTCATATTTTTTTTGTAAGGCGTATGTATACAGTTACATTTGTTTTTAGTATTGATAACAATATATACCTATTGAATGCTATATTCATAATATATGAGTAAAATATAATTATAATATATGTCAATCGTGGCGCAGTGGAACAAGCATATGTCTGTAAGCGGTTGTGGTTTCAAACTTTATTGGTGGGGATTCAGATTTTTTAATTCTAACTTAGGGGAACTAATTATTATTTATAAATATTTAGAGGATAAGCATGTATGGAATTAATATCTATTGAATGTAATTCAGGATAGCTGCCAGCTAATGTAATAGATTGTATCATTGATTTTGAAAAGAGCAACTGTTGAGTTTCTTGCCGGCTCTTCTCAGCAGAACTGCCTTCCGAACCAGTGGTAGCTTTTTGTTCATATGTTCATTCGACGATTCAAAAGTGCATATAATAATACCCTATTTGAATAAAGAATATTTTGAATTTGAATTTAAGTATTTTCCTCCTCCCTCGGCCTCGAAAATTCGTCGGAAATTGTAGTAGCAGAATACTGAGACATTATTAAATTTATGTTTGTAGCTATATGCAGGTATATTTTGGAACAGATTTAATTTTCAATTTCAAATCTTTGTTTAGGATTGTATATAAGACAACATATACGAGTAGCCTATATATTTTTTTTATTGTTTCTTTTCTACGTTGTATTTTTTTGTTTTAGCTTAGTAAATAATAATTATATGTAATGCAAATGTACATATATATATATAGGTACTAGTTACATATATATATGTAGTACATAAACAATCGTTCCCATACTACAGCACCGCGGAGCATCGTAAAGAGCTAATTGGTGATAAAGCGAGCTAATTGGACGCGGCTATCGGCGCTCGCGCACTAATGAAACAAAACTCCCATACCTCCCTCTCCATTCACCGATAACCGATTTTACTCTCATTTTATTACACGAACATTCATATGTTCCGCACCAGGTGCGTCTGGATGTGGACTTGTGGAGTTCTTCCTTGTTTTTTGTTTGGAAAGATATTAATTTCATTAATTTTGTGCATTTTTACGTATTTATGTCTGTTTGTTTATGTCTTTATCCTGTCACTCGACTTAATTTTCCTTTTTTGTTTTAAAAAAAAACTGTAAGTAGGTACTATATCGAAATACGGCCAACTAAAAATGTATTAAATTTTTAAATGAAATATTTGGTAGGTTAGGTTAGGTTAGTAGAGACTTATACATTCTTATAATTAGGTAATAAATATATCATATATGCACTGAACAAGTAATCTCTCGATATTTGCGGTAAGGGAGTGGAGTATCACTTGGCTCCCTTTCTCTATTCTGTATACGGGAAAGAGCGTGAATCTGCTATTTCCGAAATAATAATCTATTCTAAAAGTGAAATTTAAGTTTCAAATATATTTTTAGTCTTAGTCTAAAAGTCTTTTAGTCTAACTTAAATATATTCCGATATTATCATTTATAAATACTACACATAAACGAGAGTATCGCTAACTTTGTTTTAACTATTAGCTTTAAATATTATTTGTTTGATTATCGTGCGCTTTTCTTATTTTACTTCTTACTGAAAATTTTTATAACATCATCATACACTAGCTACTTAACGTAATTATATAAAATTATGCCCACACGACCATAATAAATTTGTACTGAAAAAAAAATATTTTAAAAACAAACAATATCAACAAAAAATAACAAATAAATTACATTTTAATAATATAAAAAATATTATAGAGGCATGCTGAGCGGGACCTCGAACTTTCGTGACTACTTATGGCTGAACGATCTTCGATGCGTGGTCATTCTAACCATTTCCACGATACGATCAAACCTCGAGGTATGGGCACTAAACGATAAACAAGACTATGTCCTTAATTACGAACTGTAACTCCAGATATGACGATAACAAAATATTTAGAGTTCACTAATTACGAAAGGTCAATTGAAAGTGATAAATAATTATTTCATTATAATTTTCTTTGTAATTTTTCGTATGGTTATTTTCAAGTAAAATTGTAGTGAAATATGTATTTATTATATTCTAAGTAGGTACCAACCAGGAAATTTTAAAACGGGGTCAAGATTCTGAGATCTAAGATCTGTTTAAAAGATATTTAGCTTTATGCTGTACCACGCACATAGCAGAGTTCATAGAGGGAACCTGGAAACCTAGTATTAAAACAGTGCGTCCCCTTTAAAACACCTCCGTTCTGTACTGAAAGAAAATATACTTTCTTTAAGGTATGCTTTCAGTAAGTACGTTATAAAAATCGCAATATTTTTCAAAAAATTATACTATGTTTTTCTACATTGTTTTAAATAACGATTACATAAAGATAGTACTACGAGTGAATATAATTTTGATAATTTACTAAGTAAATGAAAAAATAAGGAGTGCCTTAACACTAGATTCCCTCTGCCAACCCTGCTGTAAGATAGACGAAATAGGCATTTATTATTTATTTCTGCGGGTTACGTGTTTAAGAGTAGTTATGGGATCAAGAATCGCCGAGGTTTAATAGCTGTAGCTAACTAACTATTTGCTGAATGTGGTGAGCCGCAATTAAAATTCAATTTGTGCAAATCAACCGTTAAACAAAGGAAAATAGTAATGGAAGTTTTCTTTGTTTGTCTTAATTTTGATTGAGGAGTTAATTCAATCAGAGCATGTCAGAGAAATTAACGTGAAACAACTTAATAAGTAAATGTTGTAGCTTATTATGAAATCAAAGAGAACCGGTTATTAATTTTTGATTATATTATAAGTGAAAAAGTGAAAATAATATCAATTTGTATTTGGAAAATAATAATTATGTGCCTATTCGAAAACACAATATTATAGATACTGGAGGTAGGTCACGTAAAAAGCATGAGGATCACTCGGAGGGCATGTATGAAGAGGTTGATGACTGGACGAGGCGAAAGAGGTATGTGGAGTAGAGAGCGTTTGGCAGACCGTTCTCTCTGACTACCCCGCTAGGGATAAAGCGTGAAGTTAAGTTATTGGTAATGCTAAAAGATGACAATAAGAAGTTAATACAAAATTTTAATTACAAATGAGTTAAGAAAATTTCATATATTTTATATTGGACAGGTTAAAGAGAAAACGACGAAATAAAGAAATAAAACTTTTATAATGTCTACATTAATTATTATTTACTAGCGACCCCCTTGCGGCTTCGCCCGCTTTTACTACTGGATTATTCATATAATGTATGTTTGCAAAGCACTTAAGATAATGTGAAAATTAATTAAACTCTAATGCAACCCGCATTTTCGTAGTTCCAATAAGGATTTTCCGATTGTTTTACTCGGCAAGGATTTTTTAGTAGGTATCGTAATTTTAAATCTGTACTACTAATCTTTTCAAGTACTTATTAAAATATATTTAAATGACTATTTTTAGATAGTTAAATTACTATTTTTAAACGGAAGAAATTATAAACAAAAACCTACCTACTAATAACTACTACAAAAAATATGAAACCAAATATATCGCGCTGAAATACATAATACATTCAACTCCAATTATCCAATACGTGCAAACGCATCTAAATCTTCGTTGCTATGCCTCTACAGCGGGCGGGTTTTATTTTTCGAGCTTGTGGTTAATGCTGAAGAGGGTATTCTGTCCCTGATGAAAAGCAAGCACTACGTGGCTGCCTGTGAGGAAAATTAAATAGAATGCATTGGCCGGGAATCGAACCCGGGCCGCCCGCGTGGCAGGCGAGCATTCTACCACTGAACCACCGATGACTGCTCATGACGCGCTTGTATAAGCAAAACGTCGCGGGGCGCGTTTCGCAGCAAGGATGTTTTGATATTGTAACAACTTCTAAAGTACTTATTAAAATGAAAAAAACAGTAAAAGACAGTTTTGATCTACATTAAATGGCCAACGTAACTAATATACTTATTTATATGCTGAGAGTAAGGGATAAGTAAAACTTAAGTCGGCACAGCTGATGAGTCAACGACGTGATGTGTCAACAATTAAATGCGTTTTTCTCTAAAACTATTCGCAATTTCGAAATAGTGTAAAAAGCAAATTTTATCTTCGTTTAACGTACAAAATTAATAAAGTATTTTAAAGGATAAGGATTAATACCATTATGAAAAAATATCCCTCACAATAAAAAATATATTGAAATTACTATTTTTAGACAGAAATATGATCACTACACGTTATCCTTAAAAGATAAAAATATGCTCTCGCTGACTTTTTTGTAGATCTTATTAAGAGGAACAATACTCCAGTACATTTTTTTCATGTAGTACTTACCATTAAAGCAGCGCATGCGCGAAAGTGTCTCAATGGGTAGGACTTTAGACACATTTATCGTATTTATGTTAATTTACATAAGAATGTACAAATAATAAACTATATATAAACCTTCCCTGAGAAATACTCGACCTAATGGTGAAAACCGCATAAAAATCCGTTGGGTGGTTTAGAAGAAGAAGAGTTAGAAAGTTCAGACAGACACGAAAAGCGACTTTGTTTTATAAGATTTTATAAGATATAGGATGTAGATATTTTTACCTATACCTACTTACTGGTTATGATTCTACACTACACAATTCTCGATGAAATAAGCGTGGAGAAGAAGAAGAATTTAGAGCAGATTTACATTTAGTTTATGATAATGGATTATTTTAAATATCAGTTCGTAGAAGCAACACGAGTAAAATAACAATATAATTTCATATTCGGTTAATAGATATGAGATATGTCGTAAAGGGGTTGTTTCTTACACCAGGGAACCTTATCTGCTGACTCATTCGTGCCACTTTCCGTTTTCGTGATGGTATTCGTACTATTTCCATGTAGACCACTCGAAATGATTGCGTATTGGCTACACGAAAGGAAACGCTTCTTATGGTCATTCCGATCGTTAGGCGAATGTTTACAACGGATAGCTTTTAATAATCACCCCAGCAATACTTGCTTATCATCGTCATATTTGAGGTATATAGTTTTTGTGTAGATTATGATAGTTACAATTTTTAAGGTTTTGGGTCTGACTTTCCGTATTTTTCAAAGAGAAATGTCAATGGGTATTGCTTATTGCCAGTAGATTAGCTTCACAGCTTCACGCTATATCCCGCACAGAGCAGGGTAGGCAGAGGGAACATAGTGTCAAGACACTCCGTTCCCCACTTTCTGCCGAATTCTGGAGGAATTGTGTGTTGAGTGGCAGAACTCAACGCCGCATCAAATTTATTCATTTTTTGACAGCAGATTTAATAAAAGATTGTTATAATCAACTTGTAAAAGTTTCATGTGGTTTAAAATTCATAATACCATAACTTAAAAATATTAAAAGTGATAAAAGTGAAGTCACTACAAAATTTATCTCAGCACTATCTCACACATTATTAATTTGACTGACATTTTTACCATGTCAATGACTGATAAAAATTTCAACGATATAATATCTTTATTATTTAACAAAGTTGTAGAAAGTCTGCCAATACAAAAATAAAAAAACTATATAAATTAAATTTTGGATTAACCTTAAAAATAATAATTTGGATTAATTATAAGCAATAGGTAAACAGGTTAATCGTTACACTTTTACAACAGATGCTATCAGCCTTAACGAAGCTCGAACTTCGAATCATAATTTAATTTTTATGATATCTCTAAGAATAAAGAAAAATTTATCATCAAATCAAAGGGCAGCCTGGTTAATGAGGTGGTGGTCACGCATACGATCGGCTATCTCAGTACATATTTTCCTCATTAACCTGTCCACCTTCGTTTCACGAACCTGTAAAAAGCTTAAGGTCTTTTCATATTAGAATATTCGCGTGTATGCCGGCGTAAATCAGTGGATTGTCACTGTGGTCGACTTATAATTTTACTGTCGGAGAAAGGCGACACGACAGTGTGTCACGCGACCCTCACACGACATCATGCGGATTCAACTTTTATTGTCCGAACTCTAATTACGAAGTTATTTCCAAGTAGATCTGGCCTTAGATTGTGGTCTAGACCAGCTACTGGGCGTTTCTTTCGTGAGATTAATTGTGGTATAATGTTAAATAGATGATTAAGGTTTGGATGGTTCATGCTTGACCAGTCTCACGTCACCTAAGATTGGTGGTGTGAATATGAGAAATAATATGTATGTATAGCTTATTAATATCCTTTATAAAGCAGTTGAGGCCACTCGTGGCGCAAAGTGTGACTGTTAAATCGACTGGTTATGGGTTCGATTCCCACTCGAGCGAATAAAATATTTATTTAAATTTATATTTCGTGTTGGTGTCGAGTCAAAGAGTTCCGCCATTAAACACGCAATGCCTCTAGAATTCGGCAGAAAGTGGGGAAGTGCGGGATCAGCGTGAAGCAGATTTTTGATTTTATTTTTTAATAATTCTACACAAAGTTTGTCAAGTCATAAGTATTTGCCATGTAGCCGATTATATATATCTTTAGAAATTCATCATCCACCTGTCACTTTGATAAAAATATTTTTTTACTGATATAGATACAAAATTGTCAAATTACTGTCGATAATGTATTAGTAATATTAAAATATACAATGAATAATTTCTTATAATTAATCACGAATTAGTAGGTAATTGTCACGTGTTTTCAGTTTTTAAGCTGAAATTGGGAAAAGGAAATCAAATTTTCATAAATAAAAATTTACTTTCTTATGAACAATTTCCACAATATAATTTCAAAGTAAAAGAAGTATAAAAAACATGTCCACGGCATACAGGCTACGCGACAGTACGGCGGTCCACTAATAGCTGTCATTATAGTGTCGTTCAGAAATTGCTTTACTATCGGACGAGGTATCACGAGGAGGAGGAGGTTTATAGGCCAAGATTACATGGCGACTTTTATATCGAACGCTTAACCTATATACTTTGAGATTCTAGCCTCCGCCTACTGGTGTTTTAAATTACTGTTCTCTACTATGTGGAGTTTTTAAAAACATTCAAATATCTATGAATAAATTAAATCAAATACGGTTAATTGTACCTATAATGTTCAAATTGACAGAAGGTGGGGAATTGAAATGTCTTAATGGGAACGGAGTGTTTTAACACTTTTTCCCAGGATCCCGCTGCTAACCCTGTTATGTACGGGATACAGCGTGTAGTTAAGAAATAAAAAAATAATGAAAATAAATATATCACTGTAAATAAACGTAGAGGCTGGTACATACGAATACAAATAGGTATATGTGGGTACTTATTTAGTTAGAACGTTCTAGAATTATAAAATCGATCGTCTACCAAGACGAAAGACTTTCTTCTGTTTAGCATACAGTAATCGTATTTATAGTGGCTTCGAAAATTCTGCGGAAAGTGGGTAACGGAGTGTCTTATCATTAGGTTCCCTGCCTACCCTGATATATACTTTAAAGGCAACGTCAATGACAATAACATGATAAATCTTAATATCTTTTGATGATATCTTGATAGAATATACTGATCTAATATTTTTTTTCATACTCTAATTTCAACTACGAGTTTTTACTCCGTTCTAACATCACAACATTTGATAGATACCTACAAAAAAACAATAAAAAGTAATTACATTTTCCATATATTAATAAAAGAAATAACAATATGATAAGCTATAATAATCCAAAGAAACCAAACTAATGAACGCTATAAGCTATTTTCAAGAACTATACAATCCTTACTACAAAAACGATTTCAACGTTTCTTTGATATTTAATTTTTACGAAGCACACTTTTCAACTTACTTATTAGAACCACGTATTTTTATCGTTAAAGAATAAAAGGCACATGGCTAGCTACTTTACAAGATACAATAAATTCATGAGGGGGGGTGTTTTTGACGCGAGTGCTTTGGACAGTTTTCCTGGTCCTACTCGTGTAATAAAGATATTTTAATAAGTTAAAAATATAATAACTATTTAAATTGTACCATTCTTTGTCTACAAGATTATTTATTTTAATAAAAATTGTTCTATAACACTTTTAAAAAGGCCGTTTTGTCTCAACACACAATGCCTCGAAAAATTCGGCGGAAGATGGAGAACGGAGTGCCTTAACACTAAACCTAGAGGGAACCCCCTCTGCCTACCTCGCTTTGTGTGGAATGCTGAATTGATTTATTTTATTTATTTAACTTATAAACATGCTACCATAAATTTATTTGTCAATACTATTATATAATTTTTACCCTAAAAGTGAATATTTTCGTTTATTTTTATGCAATGGGTAATTTTAATGTTAACGTCATAATGGATTCAACCATTTATTACAATTGAATATTATTCGCAAATCATACTCATATTGTTGCAGTTGTTGTAATAAACCATATACAAAGATCAGCATTCACGCTAGAAGTGACTACAAAAAAATGAATTTACAGAGAATATTTATTAATATAATAGGTATATCAACTGCGTGCGTCTGTAAACGCAACAGGTTCGATTCCTACTCCAGGAAGTGAAATATTTAATATTCTCATTCTGGTAACGAGGCAAAGTCCGACTTCCGCCATTCAACACGCAACGCCTCCAGAATTCGGCTTAAATTGGGAAACAGAAGTGTCTTAATGGGAACGAGGTGCCTTAACACTAGGTTTCCAGGTTCCCTCTCAAAAACGAATGAGATAGCGGAAAAATTATCGCAAATGTAAAATGTTATTTTCTACTAAACTTCTAAAATAAACCACTTCATAATTTTATATCCACGTTTTCGCCATTAGTTCATTTCAGGGGTAGATGATGTATCAGATAGGGAGGTCAAGTGTCCCCCCAGGGGGTGAAAATGTTCATAAAAGGGGGTAATTTCTGACCGCGCAGTCAGATTGAATACGTTGATAGCACCTACGGAAAACAAGACAGCAATTTTATGTATTCTGAACTCCTTAATTGACCCACAGATAACTATCACGCAACACTACGTATCGAGTTTTAATTATTTCCAAGGGGGTTTTAAGTGATTGTTTATTTAGCTTAAAATGTTTACTTTTCAATTTGTTTTAAGAAAGCTTTTATACTTGTTAACTCTAGTTTTTATATTGTTGATGTTTTAGAATTATTTTTACAATTCTTTTTAACAAAAATATATGGATATATTATTTTTTTAAGAAAAAAAATTTCCAATATATATACTGAAACTTAAAGAATATATACTGTTGTAATATTCCCACACTTACATATAACATAAGAGTACACACCCTTGATAGCCGAGGGTAGTTTTATGAGCAGCAACAGCTGGCGCATGTCATTTAGTGCACCCACATCTCCAAACTTTCTTCGGACCCTGATTTCTTGTGACCATCGATTCTGATCTCTCTACTCATGTATAAGTATACTATTGTATAACAGTTGAATCAGTAATAATGCAATATAATCTAGCATATGTCTAGAAATGGTCATCCAGCTAAGAATGCCTTTAAAATTATTGGAAACTGGAGAATGAGGTGTCCTAACACTAGGTGCTTCTATCTACTTCACTAATTAGGATATACTTATGTGATATTTATATTTATATGTTGAAATATGTACATTTGTTACTAAAAATTATTGTTTAGTATTTGATGAAAAATTTTAAAACGTAACGTTCATAAATGTAATAGAAATAATAATTTGGATTATTATAGGTTTTATTTTTGCTAAAATAATATAACTATTTGTATAGATTTCATAGATATTACGTACAAGAACATAACACAGGGGGTCTGTAGATAATGGGAGCGCTCTATCAAAGGTCAGATGTCAAGTAAATCTGGGACGTTGTGCAATATCAATAATTTTCCTAATAAATGGCTTGCTATAACAATATCATCTTTCATTTAGTTTTCTTTATTTGTAGACCTATTTTATTGGATAGCTGAGTTAATATCTTTATAAACTTGTTAAGAAACTCTTACAAGATTTAGAAAAATGTTGTATTGATCATTAGGATCGATGTATGCAAATTCAATTATGAATTTGGCAAGAAGAAGGTAAAAAAGTTCAAATAGTAAAAAATTATAGACACTTCCTAAAAAAAGTCATTCAATGCAAACTTATAATTGTAGTTCGTTTCATACAAAAAGAATGTATACATCCGCAAATTTAAGTTAGTCAACTTTTACGATTTGTATTTCCCCTTGCCGTCCTAAACTTGGTACGAAACCGGTTTGCGAGTTCGTCTAGCATTTCACTATTGTTTTTTTATTATTTTAAAAAATGTATTTTATATACTTTTCTTACTATTAAATTAACTAAAGAATACATCTGAAAAAACAAAACAAAAAACAATTGTAAGATATTCGTTCATGTTAGCAAGTAACAAGGCAATTTACGTAGCGTGCCGCTATCTGAACAATTTACCTAATGACACCGTAGCAGTGCTTCCTAGCTCGAAATATTTCGCTTATTTCAGGAATAGTAAATTGCTGGTTCTTACGTGATTCCTGGTATCTGCTAACATGGTCCAGTACTGGAAAATGTTTATCAATGGCCGAAAATTTTAGAACTTAGTTTGGAACACCTTAAAGAATTTGTCAGATGCTTCTTCATCTTATTTGTGTCAATATAATTTCTTCCGTAATTTAAAATAATAATGTGCGAAAAAAAGCACTAAATTGAAAAAGCTCTACTGTTTTGAATGTTATTGGATATCTGTTATTTTCTTAGACTTAACCATCTAGATTCTAGGTACTTAAAATAACTTAATAATCGTCTTCAAAGATCTTAATTTTTTTTATTTACTTATTAGCCTTTGACATTTAACCTATTTCAAATAGTATCAATTTGATATATTGTTATATCATAATAGACAGAGAGTATTTGGTGATATCACTCTTCTCTACTTCCTATTTAGAGACAGCCACAGCTTGTTAAACTATAGTTACAATACACGTATGGTTACCTAAATAAAAAAACCATACAAATACTATAGCTGCATCATGTTTATTTGAAAAAAGAAAACGCTTATATATCTCAATCTCCATTCATTTTAAAGACAAGTGCTGGACTTTGTCTAAGAAGAAGAGAATTTTTTTAAGTATAATAATCCTTATATGTATATCACAGTTCCTATTCTACATGGATATTACCATAGGGTGGTTATTTTTATTGTTGAATAAATAAAAATATTACATCTACACTTATATTTTTAATGCTCGAAAACCCAGAGATGAAGGAACCAAATGGAATTGGATAGAATAAGTTTTCTAATTCCTCCGTCTTGGAGTAAAACGATATAAACAATATCCGAGGGTCGGTAACGGCGTGGACGGGGTTAATTAAACAATAAATAGCGACCTAACGATTATTATATTTAAAATTCGCTTTGAATTCTCATCACTCTCTGGTAATGTGTCAACGTGGACCTGGGGGGGCGTATTTTCGAACTCTACTTTTTCTGTTTGTGCGAATGTAAAGTATTCGATATTTTATTTAGTAATAAAATAATATGTTTCTTTCTATTCAATTTTTATATTCGTTTTTATTATGTTACTATAGAAAGGTAAAAAATAAATTTAATTATATTTAATAATAGATAGTTAATTTACTTGATCAATGTTATTCCATAACATTTTTTATATTAATATTAAGAGCTTAAAATATAGAATGTATTAAACTAGCCACTTATTAAGACCTATTTTCTGCAACATATAGACTAATTTTCTCCATATTTATTTTTACATAACTTTCCAACATTCGCACAGCAGATGACTGTTTTGTTTTAGCACACGCTTTGAGAGTAGGCCTCCGTCATTACGGGCAGCTCGTTAACGTTCTCTAATTGCATCGGGTTAATATAGACTTTGTTAAATAAAATCTCTCATCTCACCCCCTACCTCCCCCTTAATCCCCCCCCTAGTGGAGTTTTTTCGTTATTTACCGCGCTGCAGATGCCGTTAATGACGCGTTCTGAAACTTACGATGACACTTGGCGTTGCTCAACTCAAGTCTGGCTGTTAATTGCGCGAGGAATTAAAGAATTTTCATTCTTAATGGGACGCCCTGATGTACGGCGGGAAGCGGGATCCAACAATTATTGTAAAGTACGCTACAGTTGTGCCTAGGACTTTTCTTGATGTTGCATTTGTTGTTTGTTTTAATTTTAAGGTTATAGCCGTAGTAATGTGTACGTGGGGTGGAACGTTTGTTATAATATTTACTACTGTTTACTTGATATAATATGAATAAGTTTTATGTTTAGAATAAATCTATATCAATATTATAAGCCTTTAAAGTTTGTTTCGTTGAGCGCACTAATCTCAGGAATTACTACTGATATGAACTGAAAAAATAATTTTGTTTTCATCACGTAATTTATTATGAAAGGCTGTAATAGACTATAATTATGACGTCCCGTTAATCATTTAATTTACTTCGGGTACCTACTTAAAATATTGGTTAATTTGTTTTGTAAGAAAAATTTTGTTTCACGCTTTATCCTGCATATAGCAGGATAAGCAGAAGGAACCTAGTGTTAAGACACTCCACTCCCCATATTTGTCTTGTCTCAATTCTTTGCTGTTCCCATTTAATCAAGCGGGGAAAACCACAGTTGTCTTAAGTTAAAAAGACAAAGAAAAGTAAAAATTATTATTATATAAGGGCACAAACTTCATTATTTTATTTTATTTTTATTTTATTTTCATATAATTATTAAGTTATGTAAGTAATACGAAGAGTTCTCTGCCATCAATGTCACCATTAGAACTTAACTTAATACACTAAATTAACTTAACTTTTCTAAAGACGATCAAGCGAAGTAACGGATATCAGCGTCACGTGGCTGAGACATTAGGCCGGCAATTCGCGCATGATTAAAATTATACCACTTCATTATCGCCTGGCAGTGAGACAGTGTAGAGGGAAGTTTAGAATAGACACTTTTTATTGAAGGATTTTACTTAACGAAAACTATTATATTTTTTTATATATTTTTTTGTAAATTTCCTTTTTAAACAATTATAAATAGATATTTTGAATTTGATGGTCTAACCACCGAGGACGGAAAAGACCGTGCAAAGTGGAGTAGGTTGAGTAGGAGGGCAGACCCTGGCAATAGCCGGGATTAATGCCAGGAGGAAGAAGAAGATTTTGAATTTGATATTGTAAAACTTGCTACAACAAGTGGTAGTTATATCAGAAGATAGAGGGTTGACTGGAATATTTATTATAGCAGGGTAGGCAGATAGAAACTTGTGTTAAGACACTCCGGTCCCCATTTTCAGCAGAATTTTGGAGACGACCAGAGCGAGGATGGAAAATATTAAATATTTTATTTCCTCCAATAGGAATCGAACCCACAAGCTGTAGCGTTAACAATCACACGCCGGTCCCCCTGGTGCCCCTGCGCAACTGGCCTTCAACAATAAAAAAAAACTTTTAAACAACTTATTATTTTTACATGTTGGCAAGTTTACACATTTCTAAGCTCTATGGCAGCGATGTTAACAAAGACGTTCGGCAAGACTGGCAAGAATCGGGACGGATGACGACGTGATCGGCGCCTGCTTAATTAATCCAAGGGCTCTAATTAATAACAATAACTCCAATTCCACTTGTGAGATCCGCCAGATGTCGCTGCTATAAAAGCGCTTCATGAAAATGAAACTTCTATTATTTTAGGTATTATTATTGAAGAGAAAACGGAACCTTATACTTATTTGAAACGGAAGTCGTTTAAGAGTATTGTTTCTAATTAGACTTCCATATCGTCGTTTTCTTATTGGAGATATTTTATAGCTACGAATGTACTAAGATTAATACAAAATATATGTCAAACAAGTCTTTGAAAATCTAAAAATATTTATATATATGATTATTTTTCCAAAAAGAAAAGAGGGTACTCACAAAATTTAGTAAATCAACCCAAAACTTCATTAGAATTAGGTAATTACTTTCCAAATTGACAAACACGAAGCCCTTAAATCGTTACGTAATAATTATTTTGACAATGCTCACTTGTCTCAAGTGCCCAACCGAGTAAACAAGCGGAGTGAAGAGACACCCCGCAAGTGGCGAGGGCGACAGATCAAACGCACTTTTGTTTTATCTCTAGCGTATTGGGAAGGCTTCGCGACGCCTTTTGTCACGCCTTTGTAAATAATATTGTTATTTCGTTAAAAATTGTGTTTTATTTTATTTTATTTGGGAATAGGTGTATTTTTATGTATATTTCTTGTTTTTTTATTTTTTTAGTTATATAACGTAGTAGAATAAAGATTTACAGTCCTATTCATCTTATTTTTATAGTATAGGTATATATTTTTTTTATTATATTAAAAAATAATATTGAAAAAATGAACAAATTCACAGATTAATAAATTTTCCAGCTTCATGGTTATTTCGAAGGATAGGCAATGAATGAAAAAATATTGCCTATGTGTTCATTTGGATCTAAAAATATAACTAAATCATTTTACAATTACCTATATCAATATGTCGATAATAATCGATATCATTAAATTATACAAAATATATGTATAGAATAAATCAAGTCGAATTTTTTCGTTTGCTGTCTGTATTACAGATAATAAATAACAATAAAAAGGCATGAGCCTAAAACATTATTTTATTCTTTTTTATTACTTACAATAAAATTAATGTTAACACCTCGACCGCTAATGGGGTCATTACAGATATAGATATCTAAAAGTAAAATGTCATTTATTCCATCCATATCTATGTTTGCGCAACCGTAGGTCGAGGGGACATGTGTAGCTCTATAATTTCTTTGTGTTAGGGATTTGGCTTACAATCGCGTGAAATATTATCTGTGGGTGAGGTCCATGACATATGCAGTGGAACCCCACGTTTTGACGCGCGATTTAGTCATAGTGTTTGATGTAGAACAAATGTGGGCATGAATTTTGTTTTTTTTTGTTTTGGAATCACGCTGTATCCCGCACATAGTAAGGTGGAGGGAACCTGGGAAGTGTTAAGACACTCCGTTTTTATTAAGACACTTTCGTTCCCCATTTTCCGCCGAATTTCGGACCTACAATCTGTCACGTTTACAATCACACACTTATGCCCCTGCACCGCGACTGGCCTCGATTGATGTTTTTTGTCATTCTTTATCTTTTTAATATATTCATATTTGTCGAATGAATAATTGTTTCCATGCGCTAAAAAGTGTGTCTATTTCTACGACTCCATTCTCCACTTTCCACCTGAATTAGAAACTTTCATACTTAACGTATGAAAAAGAATCAAATAA
>HE669274.1:0-92603 GCA_000313835.2 Heliconius melpomene melpomene | reverse complement strand
ATAGTATAGGTATATATTTTTTTATTATATTAAAAATAATATTGAAAAATGAACAAATTCACAGATTAATAAATTTTCCAGCTTCATGGTTATTTCGAAGGATAGGCAATGAATGAAAAAATATTGCCTATGTGTTCATTTGGATCTAAAAATATAACTAAATCATTTTACAATTACCTATATCAATATGTCGATAATATTCGATATTATTAAATTATATAAAATATATGTATAGAATAAATCAAGTCCAATTTTACCGTTTGCTGTCTGTATTACAGATAATAAATAACAATAAAAAGGCATGAGCCTAAAACATTATTTTATTCTTTTTTATTACTTACAATAAAATGAATGTTAACACCTCCACCGCTAATGGGGTCATTACAGATATAGATATCTAAAAGTAAAATATCATTTATTCTATCCATATCTATATTTGCGCAACCGGAGGTCGAGGGGGACATGTGTAGCTCTATAATTTCTTTGTGTTAGGGATTTGGCTTACAATCGCGTGAAATATTATCTGTGGGTGAGGTCCATGACATATGCAGTGGAACCCCACGTTTTGACGCGCGATTTAGTCACAACGTTTGATGTAGAACAAATGTGGGCATGAATTTTGTTTTTTTTGTTGTTTTGGAATCACTCTGTATCCCGCACATAGTAAGGTAAGTAGAGGGAAGCTAGTGTTAACCCCACGTTTTGGCGCGCGAGTTCGTCACAGCGTTTGATGTAGAACAAATGTGGGCATGAATTTAGTTTTTTTTTGTTTTGGAATCACTCTGTATCCCGCACATAGTAAGGTAAGTAGAGGGAAGCTAGTGTGCTAGTGAAGCTAGCACACTCCGTTCTTATTAAGACACTTTCGTTCCCCATTTTCCGCCGAATTTCGGACCTACAATCTGTCACGTTTACAATCACACACTTATGCCCCTGCACCGCGACTGGCCTCGATTCATGTTTTTTGTCATTCTTTATCTTTTTAATATATTCATATTTGTTCAAATGAATAATTGTTTCCATGCGCTAAAAAGTGTGTCTATTTCTACGACTCCATTCTCCACTTTCCACCTGAATTAGAAACTTTCATACTTAACGTATGAAAAAGAATCAAATAATTATGCCGAGAGGCATTCGAACACATAGCAATCGAACTTTTTGCTACAGCGCTATAATGACTTCTACATTTATAAGAACAATGAAATTTTAGAAATATTAATGCATGTAATTTATACAGTAATATTACACATTAAAAAAAGATTTTTTTATTTCTAGCAAGGTAGGCAGAGGGAATCTGGTGATAAGACAATCCGTTCTCCATTTCCAACGAATTTTTCAAGGCAACGTGTGTTGAGTGACGGAGTTCAACGCCGGCCTTTTTGGCATAGGCAATATCATTTAAATATTTCAATGTTCCGCTAATTTAGTGTATGTAGGGGCGATTTAGTGAATAGATCCGCGTAGCAAAGTAGCGAGGGCAACACAAAAAATATGACATCTCTATAATACCGCGTGTTCGTTCAACGTTAAATGTCTTTTAATGATTTATATTGTTTGCTGATGTTTTTTTTGTATTGTATTAAGATTTGTACTTTAAAATGATTTTTAAATGAAAAACTAGCAATATAAGTAGAGTTCTGTCACTCAGCACTCAGGTCTTCTAGAATTGGAATTTAGTTTATATAATTATGTTATATATTTGTATATGTCATATGAGTATTTAGTATAAATATTTACTATATTAAATAATATACCTACTACAAGGCACTCTATTAAATAAACTAAGATAAAATCCAATCCAAAAATTGTTATTGTGGTAAATTAATACCGCCTTACAATTCAGACGAATTAATCAATCTAAATGGATTTAGCGACTTTAGAAATCCCCTACAATTACGATGGCATCATTACTTCCTCGGATCTCACTAAATCGACAATATCTGTAACGTCGCGTGGCGGGTAATCCCCTAAGCAACCCACTGCGTGAGAAGTGAACGTTGAACCTCCGTGACCACTTAAATGCCATTAGGTTTTGCTTACAGAGGTGGAGGGTTTATGGTTCATGAAAGTATACTTTTTTTGTATGGATTTTTCTTTGTTCTTAAAAAGATGAAGAAGAGGAAGTATTTATTTTTACGTTGGTGATTGATAAATGCTATATATTCTGTGTATCTATCTTATCTATCTTATGTAAGCGGATTAATTTCTTAATGCAATCTTACAAAATAAAAAATTCTAGCAATAAATAAAGTATCTATGTTTTTATTTCTAAAATGGTAATTTAACACAAGTATTTTATTATTACTTTTATCACTTATATGTAAATTCAGGCAAAACGGATGCGATAGGTAAAAGACGGCGATATTTACTTCGTGGACGGAGAGCTTTAAGATTGATAGTAAGGGAGGGTTGCCGTTGAAAGTTAATTCATGTTAGTTGTCAATACAGTCGCTTTATTACGTGTTGGCGTAAATGCAGTTTTCTCCTTAACAGAGGGACGTCTGAAGAAAATCTTTTCTTTTGAACGTAAAGAATAATGATTTGTCAAATATTTTTTTGTTATGTCAGATCTATTTTATTTATACTTTGCATTTAATATACTTAAAATATGATGTTTTTGAGGTTATTTGAAAATAATATTAAATGAAAAACATAATCGATTTTGAACAAAGAGCTTATTTAAATTTTATATAAATGTAGTAAATAGAAAAAAATAATAATTGCCACTTGACATGATCAATTATTATACAAAATATTTTTTTATATATATTAGACTGATGATGTCTTAGTAATTGGAATATTTAAGTTCCAAAAAAACCTTCCCTGGTCTGGTATGGTATACTCGTATATAACTAACGTTAAATTTCGACAACCAACAAACATCGACAAAGCTATAAGACATCACGACAAATTAATTAACAAGTATTAATAAAATTTCATTTCAATTAAATTATTTTAGACAATAATGAAGGACAGGACAAAAATTAATAGTTTCAACGCCATTTACAAGGAAGTCCCTCACTCCATTAACCCTTAACGCGGGGCGCGACACGCCGACTGTCACGTTCACAATACCGTTATAGTTTATTGTAATATTTTCGTTCCATATTGCCCCCATTTCTCCCTCGATCCACATTTAACACTATGCGATTTCATACTTATAACGAAAAATTTTTATAACGAATATTCTAGATTTAATTTAGTCACGAAGTCTAGTGGGCGTTAAGCTTCGAACGGTAATTATACAATTTTCATTTTGCAATTTCAAATGAAAAATGAAAAAAAAATATACATAAATTTTATCATGTTATATTATCACGTATAAACTCTACTTAATTATAGGAAAGGCAGGTTTTTAAATAACATTTATAATTATTTTCTAGTATCATTATGAAAACTTGTATATATGAGTTAAATTAAGTAAATATTTTAAAATGACGAAGCTGCAAATCTCCCTGTGTGGACCTCCCTTGATCCGTTTTTACAATAAATCATCTAATTTGGACGAAAGGCGAGTTCTGGCGACGACCATATCTGCTATGGGTGGATTTACAATGTTCAAATGACAGCAACACGTGGTTATTACAAGAATTACTCCTATATAAAGATTTATGAGTATATTAAAATTTGGTTAGAGTTAGGTAGATTTCGTTGTTCCTAAGAATTTCTCTTTGAAATCTTTTTATTTGTTACCCGTTAGAACAAGTTCAGAAACATTCTGTTCATATATGTTTTTATATTAGTATTATTAGTATTTGTAAATAATTTTATTTTATTTGATTTACTCTTGTAGCGAAAACAATTGTTATAGCTTTTTTTAGCTTCCCATTTTATCCTGCATAGCAAGACAGGCAGAGGCAGCATAGTGTTAAGACACTCTGTGCCACGCGTCGTTTGTTTTGTTACCAGAGAGAAAAAATAAAAAAAAATCCATAATTACTTATCCATACATCCTAAATTAAACCCTCAACCGTCGCGGCCACCGTAAGACGCTATGTCTATATATGTGTATTATTTGTAATTTTTTTGCTATAATACCTACATTTTTATTCTACATAGAATAATGTTTTTAATAGTATAGTAATTAAAATGATAAGACAATAATAATAATAAAAATAAGTATTTACAGAGAAATTACTTTTAAACTGACACGTTTCAAATAATCCTACATAACGTAGAGGTCAGTACTCTAAGTCTCAAGAACGTACGTTATTATACAATAAATCGATCGATGTGGTCGCCAGAGCAGGAAACAATGGACTATAGCGTCCACGTAGTGGACAAAGGCACAGTTTAGCTATAAATATAGCCATCTAGGTTGTCTGTTTGTTCTAGTATGTACTATATTATATTGCAAATATGGTGTGCTTAGATTTCCTTAAAACTTAATTACCATGTAGGTATGGTGATTTGGATAGGAAATGTATGCAAATTATTAAGTCTTTTATTACAACCTTTAATTGGATTATGTAACGCTAAGGATATAAAAATAATTGATGCTATCTCAAATAATTTGAAAGTTAGTCATGGTGCAGGGACACAGGCGAAACAGGTTATAGATTCGATTCTCACTCGAGGGAGGGCGAAGGCGGTTAGAGTTCAATGGAAAGTGAAGAGTGTCTTTACACTAGGCTCCCTATGCCTATCTTGCTAACTGAAATAAAAATAATTGATTTCTGTTTTATAAATGTTTTTTATTGCACATAAATGTCCAACGGACAAAAAAAAACATAATAATCGTAGGCGTGGTCCCAGTAGATAAGTAGATTTGTGACAGCACGGTAACGACACACATAAATTTGTGAGGACAAACACCGTTACAGCGGCTTAGCTTCCGAACAAACAAGGGACTGTCGAATGACACCTCGCGTTTGAGGGTTAACACCGTTTATTACCAATATGCCACTAATATTGAATAAGCCGTGCGTCACTTACTGTCGGCTGTGGCGTGTTTCCGTGACATTTGCGGGACAATTAACATTCTAGACTAAATTATAGTAGCGCAAAGCTTTCTTCGTTATATTACAAGTTATGTGACCTGATATGAGGTCGTATTGACCTCATAAATACGGAGACCCTATAGAGCGGTAAGGAATTGCAATGTCGGCGCGTGCGCAGGACGGGTGTTCCTTCACAATGCAGCGGAAGACGCCTCGCGCCGCCCTCGGCAGATGGTGCCGTCTTCTGCCATCTTGAAACTGGTTTCCATGAACGCTGTTTTATTGACCTCAGCTTTAATGGATTTTTTTCTGAAATAATCATAAGAATTTAATCTTTTTTGTTCTTTGTCATTGATAAAAGCAGCTTACGTACTTGAGATGCGAAATTATGGAAGTAAGAGTTCCTGTCCGCCTCAATAATCCATGCCATATGCCACATTTTATGTGGAACAAAATCTTATGATCTGACTATTATATATTTTAAATATTTTATATGGTTTGGATTTTTTTTTAAATATTTTTTCATAATAAAATAGTGTCTTTAAGTAGGTGTACAACGTATAATTTTAGTTGTATTCTAATTATTATGATAAAACAACTTCATCCATTTAATAAACTGGATCCCCTAATATAATTTCGAACCCGTTTCCGCTTATCATAGAGCATACGTCGCGTCGGCACGCGTCTGCGCCCCCCCACACACACACAACACACATGAAGTACGTACGCACATAGTCCACGAACACAACCAGATAAGAACACGCGCCAAATTGAGGACCATAATGAATGAGCTCTAAAATAAACGGCCATACAAAGAGCTCATCTTGTATTACACAATTTGTAAGGAGAGGAAGTAGGAAGGCAGCTGGGTGTGTTCTTTTTCTTCGATTTGGTAATGATGGTTTGCAATGCAACGCTCCTTTGTTCCGGTGTCCTGTCGCGTGCCTGGATTGTTATAACTTAGTAGGTTGAAAGGTGTTTGGGTGTAACTGCCGTTACTCAAGATGTTCTTGGACTAGACTTCAGATGGCTGAAACGATATCCGCGAGGGGTTCGCAATCACCCTTCTGTCGCTATTGTAATTTAGCAAGACCAAATAATTATATCATTCAAATGAATTTCTCAGCAATTTTCTTGATAATTTTCTAGTATTTTCAGAATTCGGCAGAAAGTGGGCAACGGAGTGTCTTAGGTTACTAGGTTCCCTTTGCCTACCCTGCTGTGTGCGGGATACAGCGTGAAGCTGATATTCTAGTATTTATTTTGCCATCGTTAAAAATTATAAGGTGACAAATTAAGAACAGTTTGTTATTAAGATTCTAATTTAACGCCATTTTCTTATAGGAGCCAATACTCTACTAAGTCTTACCGGTTACATTAGATGATGCGTGCAATTAATAATTAGATCAATTTGAAGGTACGACCCTCTTCAGTGCTTGTCGGTGCCAGCTCTCACGCGTTACACGATCATAGGTTAATTGTTTGTTTTGCGTAACTTGAAGGGTGCCAGATAATTTTAGCGATTATACGAGTACTATGGAGTCATCGTGTGGTGTTAGGGAAAGACTGGAGTTTAAAAGTTTGATTTTAAAATTATTGCAGCAATTTGTCGAGATAGTTTAAAGAATAAATATTTTTATAATTAATTAAATTAATTTAAACTAAAATAAATACTATAATTAAGTAAGTTATTCGTTATCAACGCCGGTAAATCCTTAAGCGAATATACACATATTTTTGTGGAGGACAGAGATATGTTTTACGTTTTGTTTTATATTTATCGATATATTTTTTAAAATATTTGAACGTTTACTTTCAGGGAAGGAAGAAGATGGAGATCCTTTGCCAGGCAGTGACGAGAATCCAGGTAGAGTGAAATTTTCGTTTATTTGAATCTTCGATAACAAGAGAGCGGCGTTAAGTTCCGCCTTAAATCAAAAATTGTGCAGTGTATGGTTAACAATACTAGCTTCCCTCTACTTACTCTGCCATTTGCGTAAATGAGAGCTTACAATACAAATAAAGGAAGAAAACCCTAAAAGTGAAAATTTATAGGTATTTCATCCAAAAAAAATAAATAACAAACGATCATATATTTCTAGTTAATTTCACACAAAATACATGCATACGACTAAATACTGAAGTTTGTCAACTTTATTCTCCGCGTTATCAAAACCTGTGGGTATATCCATAATTATCAAATTTGGCAAGAAGTGAGAACTTGCAGTGAGAAATGAGAGAATATTAGGAGAGAATTAGGTACATACCTACAGTTAAAAATATTTCAAACATTTAATTGTAGTTCTTCGGTGGAGAAGTCCAACTCGCACTTGACCGGTTTTTTTACTGATATGTCTTACAGCATAGAGATATTTTATATCAGATAAAAACATACATGCTCGTACTAATTATGTTAATGTAATTACATATCGATATATAAAGAGAGATTAATGCTAATTTCCAGACGAATTAATTATATTATTATACTTATGATAAAAAAAATATTTTTATGATATACTATCAATTTCCTGTCAAAGTATTAAAATATTAAATATTTGCTTTTATTTATCCATATAGGATGTATGTAGGCTATTATTACTATTTTATATGTTTAAATAAGTCACCAATTTCTTAGATATAGCAAATTTTGACACTGCATATCTTTGCTAGCCAAATCCGGAGAATCTAAATAGTCGTCCGAGTAGGAATCGAACCTACGGCTATTGGGCGTTCAATTATTTCTTAACTTAGCCATGATCTTATTTTTTTTATATGTACCAGTTGTTTTTTTTGTGGATGTATGTAGCTTATAATAAATGGAAGTTTAAGTTAAGTTTTTAACAAATTGCTAATAAATACGGTTTAGTCATCGTGGGTTAAGTTTTTCAAAATGTAGAGCATGAAGACTTCTCAAATATTTTGTTGTTCCTAGACTTTCTAGCGTACCTAGACCACCACTTACACCAAGTGGGTTAAGGTTTTTGTTATTATATTTTTCATAGCATCCTCCATAGCAAGGTTGGAAGAGGGAATCTATTATGAACTTACTTCGTTATCCCCTTTCTGAACTCCCAAATGTCTGGAATTCCACACTACACCTTGTCTTTCATGAGTGGACAAATAAAAATAATTTCAATATCATCATACCTCGTAGTGGATTACATAAATTAATGGTTTTTATATATTTTGATCTATATTTTTGAATCTTTTAATGGACAGATATCCGCTGCAGGGTTTTTTTGTTGATTTTTTTAATCTCTGAAAGTACTTGCTCTATCTTGCCAATATCAAGACTATTAATAAGCATTAACTATATTTTTTTGCACTTTGTATTAGGTAGAATAGATTAAATTAAACACACTTTTTTAAAACACAGAATCTTTATAATCTATTATTCTCGTACCTACTTATAAAATTTACAGTTAAATTATTTAGGCCATGATGGTGCAGGAGCACAAAGGTGTGTAACGCGACGGTTGTGGATTCAATCCCCAGTCGTGGGAACTAATTTTCATTTCAATCAACACGTGCTTCGAAAAATGCGGCGGAAAGTGGGGTTCCCTCTGCCTACCCTGTTATATGCGGGATACAGAGTGAAGTTGATTTTTAACATTATTTAGGTAAATTTAAAATAATATAAAATTCATGTTTTCTTATAATTTTTTACTGATATAATTAATTCATGTATATGTTAATTAATTAATTAATTAATTATTATTTAAATACCTGTATCTGATTTATGTTACTATATTTATCTATTTAAGATTACTATCATCGATTGTTCTATAGAACATTCTTATCTACGAATCGAATGACTTATTTAAAAATATAAAGAAAACTGATAGTGTTATCATATTGTCATATCTTCCAGATAGTTACATTTTGGGCTGGTGGTGAACAATCAAATGGACATAGCCGTGGGTGTCGGTTTCCAATACAGAGAAGCTCTTTTTCGTTTGTTATGGATATTAATTATTAACAAGTTGCTAGTGCTAAAAATAGAAAACTGGGGGGTAAGTCCTCATATCTCATTTCAGTATCAGATAACATAATTTCTCTTATGACCTATGATTTTTTGCCTTAATTTTAATAATATGTATTTTTTATTTTATGACCAATTAAAATTATCTACTTTACTGATATGTCGAGTGAAAAGAATATAATTTTTAATTGTTTATTTATGAAAACGAATATTTTTAATTTTATCTCAATATTACGAGAGTTTTATGATCACATCGTCCTTCTTATGTTAATGTTGAAGCCGGAAGCTGTAAATTTACAGTAAAAGTCGATAATTTTAACATTAAAATATGAAATTAAATTGTGTTTCTAACATATTAAATGTTGAAATTTAGACTAATTCTCTTTCGCCCTCAGCAAAATCAAATAAGTTCGATTAGTTTCAGCTAGTATAGAAGAAAAAAAATATCCTTTTAGGAATTATTATTATAAATAAATATAAATATAAATGAAATAAAAAAAAATACATTATCTAAATTTAATTAAATTAAAATGTATAATTATAATAACTCTACATATTAAAATCAAAGACATATTATATGACATTCCTATTAATCATTTAGTCATTTACACAATCATTATTCTGACGTTATCGTAACGCTAAGACGCGTAAGATATTGGGGTACCTATAGACGAACAGTGTATGTCCTGGGTTCCTTGCTTCTTATTTGTAAGGGTTCCGTAAAATACAGCGTAAAACACTGTGTTACATTATTGTCATACTATGAAACACGTCAAGAGCGTAATTTATCTCAGGTTCTTTCAACTGCTCATTGTTTCTTCGGTCGTCACACACGTCTCACATTCACTAGGGATTATCTAGGAATCATTAGTTAATATATCCTACGTTGTAGTATAGAGTTTATATTTCTTTACGGATATCCGCTTGAGGACAGTGGCCTGACACTAAAATGGTTTCGGAAGCTTCGCCTCTAGCACTACCTTAAGGAAAAGATAAAGTATCTTTTGGAAGTTCAGATAATCGCTTCTTTAGGCTATTTGGCAGCCGTCAACTAACTGTAATAATATGATATTTTGTAATAATAGAAAAAAAACAATCAAATCAAAACAATTACTTTATTAGATTGTCAGGGTTTAATTATAATTAAGTTACCTGAATTTTATTCTTAATAAAATTCTATGTGCTGTGAAGTGCTCTAAATCAATCAATGCCTATAATCGGATTTCTGTACAAATTGGATTGTTTTCTATACAGTTATATCATCTCTTTATGTCAAATTTAGATATGTGTAATATCTAGAACGGAATTCCCTATCTGGGAATATCCTTGTAATCTTACGATAAATAGATAAGTGACGTAGCGGCAGGTGAAGCCATAATTATTTGTTATTGAGCTTCTACGTACTGATAAAATGTATTTTGTCATATGACGATATCTACTTCAAATTCGATAAGGACCTCTGGTAACGTTCCGCCAATCAACACACAATGCTTCGAAAATTGACAATGACAGACAAGGACAATGGAAGTGTCTTAATGAGAACGAAGTGTTTTAACACCAGGTTCCTAGGTTCCACACTCCGTTCCCCACTTTCCCACTAGTCGGTGATCGGTAGTTATAAATGAAATATGGTTACACTATGTAAATATCGATATCGACGTTGGTATTCGATAGTAAAATGGGTCTAGAATCGATTCTCTTCCCGGTCGTTACGTACTCGTATGTCATTAATGGTGTCGTAAAGCGCGGTCGCGGGTCGGCGCGGCCGGAATGCGCCGCGCGGCACGCCCGGTGTCGATAAACTGATTGTGTGCGATGGTAAACGAAATATCTTTAGATGTAAGGAATTGTCTTTAGAATTTATTATATTTTTTGTTTATTATTAAAATACATTTTTGTTTTAAATATTAGTAGCAGAAATTGCTTATTCTCATATCTTTAGTTTCTTTCCTGGTAATCAACGAGCTTAGAGCAAAAGGAAAAGAATATATATATTTGAAGATTTTTTTGTAATCAAAAATGTTAAAAAATGCAAGTTATGTTTTCGAATACATTTCCTTAACTCTATACCTACGTCTGTCTACATATATCACCACAAATATATTTCACAATAATGTTTTTAATAATGACTTTGCCAAAAAAAACATTGATTCGGTATTTTTTGTAGTCATTATTAAAAATGTTATTGAGAAATATATATTTATTTTTTTTTGTAAGGCAAATTTCAAAAAACAGATATCGGTGTATTCTTCTATATAAAATCTCAGAGGCACTCCATGAAGGTAGTAGGAGAGTCAAAAAAAAAGGCCGACATTGTAAAAACCGGGTAAAAATTAGACAAAGAGTGTACTAAATTTCCTTAAACTTCACAATTTCTCTACACTACAAATACAAGATATCGGCGTAGATACAAGTGACAATCGTGCGATAAAAAATCGATCGATATTCCTGCTAGTGTAACGCTATCTATATAAATACAAATCAATTGTCGTATGTTGAAAGGATGATTACTTGAGAATGACTTAATTGATTTTATTGAACTAACCTTCATTGTTATGATAAGATTGTTTTGGGATTTTTTTTTGGAAAGTCCACTGGAATCTTCCAAAATATTATGATAATACTAATCCACACCTATATTATAAATTCGAATGTAACTCTGTCTGTCTGTCTTTTACGCAATCAGGGCCAAATCGCTAATTTAATTGTGATAAAATACTCATATAGAGATACTTGAGGGTCTCGGGATGAACATAGGATACTTTTTTTTCTCATATTTGTAATATTTTTGATATATACCTACCAATATATTAAAATACTTATTAATTTGACATGTAATTTATTCCGCCATGTTAATAACAACCGTCGCTATGCGACCGTTGCTAAGCAACGATTTGCGAAGTTTGTTGTTAGAAAACGTCACCCAAAATGAGCTTGCTTAACGCATCTCTCTATTGAAAACTGAAAATAATTTCATAAATATATTTAATAAATATTCGTATAGTTCAAGCGGGCGTAGCCGCGTTCGGGTCCACTAGTAATTATATAAAAATCTGACGTTTATTTCGGCAGTCATGTTGTTTGACGTGGTGATGAGCTGGGCAAGACAGAATTACCAGTTTTAAACAAATTATATAAATATAAATGATTCCATAATATGGTTTTAAAGCTTAGGTAATGTATTGAAAAATCCACTCAATGTTTGTATATAGGGGTGGCGCGTGCAACAGTTTTGCATGAGGACTACCACCAATTAGAAGCTATACTGAGCCATCGGTTCAAGTGCCATCATTATCTCGATCGTTCCACGCGAAGCTGGTTCTTTCTGCCCCGTCATTGGATACAGAATCCAATGGAATATTCACGGGTTTTTGGAGACAAGTGGAGTGAGCAATCCTGAAGTATGGGGTTGGGACATAGTTAAAGCGTTTACGTCGAGAGCCGTTGAGAGCGCCTTTTGTAAATTTTTATATCGTTTTGGCGTTTTGTGGGCGAGCTATTTTATCAATTCGAAGGGGAACCGGATCCATTTTGACAGCTTTCCCGGAAAATTGACGGCACATTACTTGCACAATATTCTGACATTCGTTTTCTCTTTTCTCGTTTTCTTTCTCTGGTGTCATTCGATCACAACGTAACTTTAAACTCTAAAAATAAATATATTAATCCTAAGAGGGCTTAAAAGACTATTTTAAGAATACCTTACAGTTTAATTAGCTTATGGCAGTAAATATAAGAATGTAGTTTGCAAATCTGCTCTCAGCCGTCATAACAACTGCATAAATGCATTGAAACATTCAACCACTGATTGGATGGCTATATTTGATTTAATAGGATTCGCATATTTAGATATCCTCCGTAGGCGTTTGATGTCGCTATGAATGCATTTATGCTTGTTGCACTCTTTGACGAATTCGAGATAATATTCTACTATGAAATTGTATTAAAGATGTTTGCAAAGATTTTGAAGAAGAGAAGAGAAGGCCTCCACTCGAAGAAATTAAATATTTATTTAAATCTATATTTTTATTTCTTCGCTCTGGTGTCGAGACAAAGCGCGACGTTGTCTGCCACTCAACATGCAATGCCTCCAGGGTTCGGTAGAAAGTGAGGAACAGAGTGTCTTAACACTCCTCCCTCTGCCTTCTTTGCTGTGTGCGGGATACAGCGTGAAGTTGATTTTTAATTTATTTTTAAAGATAAGTAGGTATGCATTATTTTGATATTTTCATATGAATTTGAGCTAGACGTATTGTACTTTACTTACCTACTATCGAAAAACAACATACTGTGTTTGTAAGCATTCTTTGATATCAGTAAAATTTACTATGTTTACCTACTGTATAAAAAAAACTATTACATTTATCGGAACAGACAAATAAAAAAACATTTTACTAATATATATTTTATCCTAAATAAAATTCTAAACAAATTCTATCACACTTTCTAACGACGTTACTATTTTACGTTTTTTAGTGAGAAAATTTTACAAGAACAACTTTATCACCTGGTTATTACCGATTTTATATAACCAGTAAACAATAACCAACTATACAGAAATACTATAAACCGTTTAAATAAAAATACGCTTCTATTTCAATGATTTCATCTGCACAAGAGGTCTTCCCATGTCCGGACAATGGAAAACTCTCATATTAAACTGTGACTATTGTTTTGACCTTTTGTTCTTTTTGTTTTAGAACCCCCTTTGTAGTGTTCGAGTGCATGGAGAGTGATAATATTCTATTTTCTATAATTCACTATTATTATTAGGTCGATGTTTGCGCAATCGTTCGTTCAAACAAACGTATAAACAAACGATATTATTGTATTTCTTTGAAACATTGAATAATGTTAGAAGCTGTGCTAAGTGTGCCACTTATCTTATATAAGTGTTATATGTATACAATCATGGAAGCTGGTAGGAAATGTTTATATTAATTATAGGGCTTTTCCAATCTGATAAGATATTTTTTGATAAGCTTCGCTGGTAGCTTGTTCAGAATAGGATATTATTATATAGAATGATGTTAATAATTTTCAAATGTCAATTTAAATATAGTTGAAGTCGTATTTAAATTCACTTTATATCTCACTAGCGGCCCCGGACGCGGCTACGCCTGCTTGAAATATAAGGATATAATTTCTATAGAAATATAATTTCAATCTAGATGAAATGCTAAAAGTGACTATTATATTTATTTTCATAAGGATGAATATCAAAATGACGCGGTGACGAACGCGGTCGCGTAGCGACGACGGTTGTTATTAACATGGCAGAATAAATTGCATGTCAAATTAGAAAGTATTTTAATGTATTAGTATATATGTGTAATGTAATATTATATAGCCTATAGCACTTCTGAAGAATGCAGCTTTCATACAAAACAAAAACAAAGTAAATCGGACCTGTAGATCCAGAGATCTTAGCGTTCAAACAAACAAACAAACAAACAAACAAACTCTTCCGCTTTATTATATTAGTATAGATATAGATAATTATAATACAAAATTTATAAAACACCATAATTTTTAATATTTTTAGTATGGTGGAAATAATAACAATATAAACACGTTTATTTTCAAAACACATACATATACTTCAATGTTATTTATAAGTAGACTAGCGGACCCGGATATAGATAATATTTTAAATAACTTTAACAAAAAGTCATTATTATATAATTACTAGGAGAGGACTTTCTGAACCCATATTAAACAAAAAATGATAAAAACTATGAAATAATAAATAAAAACGTCAGCTTTTATCAAATTTCCCTTAAACAAAAGTAAAAATAAACTAAAACAACTAATAATAAAATATTAGCGGCCTAGAATCTTTTTACGAAGTGATTAGTAAAACCACCTGGGTATTAATCAAGATATTAAATTGTGACGAGTAATGCTTGCATGTTGATACGAGCTTCTTGATACCTTTGTAATGTTATTTTCCAATATTTAAGGCGTTTTCAGAAAAAAAAAATGAATTAGAGACTATTTTGAATCTAATTATTAAACTATTTTTTCATATTTTCGTTTCCTCCCCCTGCTTCTAAGACAAAAGCGCGGCGTTGAGTTCTGCAACTCAACACGCATTGCCTCAAAAAGGAAGGAACGGAGTGTCTTAACACTAGGTTCCCTCTTCCTACCTTTCTATGTAGGCTATAAAAAAATCCAGCAGTTGGCCGATATGGTTGTGCACTTGAGTAAATGATTTTCAATAATAAGTTTAATAAGAGAGTTAGAAAAAGTAATAAGCTTACGAAGACAAATTTAGCTTAATTAAAAGTTTTAAACATATATTTTTTAATATTATCCCAAGGATACATTTAATCAGCCTTTAGCTATTAATATTAAGTTAAATATGATTATCAGAGCACGTGTCTGACCACTGCTGGTATACCGGGATGTACCGCACCCCATATACCTCGGGGCTATGTGAAATTAATTTCAAGTACGCTACGGATTGTGTACATAGCTATATTTGGGAGCCACTGGTAGAAGGTCGCAAGTTCGTTTTTGGTGTTTAAATTTTAATTAACTTTAAAGGAAAATTTTTATTGTGGAAATATCTGCTAAGTTTTAGTAGATATTTTTGTATGTGGCTATATGTTAAATTTAATCTACACAAATATGTCTAATAAGAGCTTAAGTTTAGTTTTATAATTTTTACATGTTTTAATTAGTTACCTTTTAAAAAATACTTTTGTGAAATTAAAGAAAAAAACGATTGGAATGACGGTAATTGAAAAGAAAAACTGACAATACGAACGATAATTAATAAAATATTTCCCATATGTCCCGTTATTTGTATGGAAAAATATTATAAAAATGATATTTTCCCATAGGTACATATAATAGGATGATGCATGGGTGGATCCCATACATATATGGATATACCTAATTATATAATTTAATTCTTTATTATAAAAAAAAACATGGACATATTTTTCAATTATAACCGTTTATCTCGCAGTAAACACGGCCATAGGAAGTTTACCTCCGCCGTAATACCAACAGACACACATTATCTATATTCTATATACATGTTGACTCAGTACTGCAAAAGTTATTAAGCGATGCATTTTATATGCGATTCAAATTACATAGAAATTGAAAATACGCAAATATGTACATAGTAATTCTAGTATATTAAATAAATTTATATATTTTCTATGTTCTTATCATAAATTTTTTATTTCAAGTATTTTTTTAATTAAATATAAATTTACTTTCTAGTTTCATAGAGACTATTTTCTATTGGGAGCACCTTTACACATATATATTCTAAATATTATTTATTCTGCTTTTTACCTTTAATTATATGTTTGGCATCAACTTCAGCAAGCGTCAACTTCCCTTAGTTTTGTTTTGATTTACATAATATTCTAAATTATTCTTTAAAGTCTACAGTTACTTGTACTCATATAATCATTGATATATGAATTTCCACAATTAAATAAGAAAACATTACATATGTAACATCAAACGCGCATGCTTTCCCCCCATACTCAACCAAGGCAAGAAGTCAAAGCCTACCCTTAGCTTTACAGACACTTACCTACCCATATAGGCGCATATCAGAACCGTCCCTTAGACTGCTTTTAAGAGGCCAAGTGGAGAGCTCTGTAGCGATCGGCTCCACTGCTCACCCTGACGACAGTAAAAAATATGAGCATCCCAACCCCCAACCCCCTACGTACCCCCCAACCCCCTGCGCCATCTTGAAAAACTTTGTCACTTGTAGCCACAAATCGATCTGTGTCTACGCGAGTGGGCGGTGGGAGTTGATCTTTGATATCTGCTAGTACTAACCTCGCGTCTATATAACGCGATATAATTAAACGTGCCTATTTAAAGAATGGTAAATATTTTAGTATTTTAGGGTAAAATTTTAAATTAATTGAGGTCGTCGTGGCCCATTGGCACACGAGTGTTACTATAGAGCGAGGTCGTTAGTTCGATCCCCACTCGGAGCAATAAATGATTATTTATTAATATTTTGATTTTATCGCTCTGGTAGCAAGGCAAAAGTGCGGCGTAGAGTTTCGCCACTTAACACGTAATGCCTCGAAAATATCATTGAAAAGTGGGAAACACGGTGTTTTAGCAATAGGCCTGTACCTACCCTGCTATATGCGAGGTACAGCGTGAAGCTGATTAAATATTAAATTATATTCCAAATTAAGTTTAATATTATATGGACCGTTTATTTTGAAAGTGGTGTAAGTCCATTTTTGAGAAAAATGAGCTATCACGTAATTCATGCTTAATTTAATGTAATTTTTGTATATATAGCTGTCCGTGTTTAATTTCTCAAAAAAAACTCATGTTTTGAACAACTTAAAATCGGTCGGTAAATGAAATTGCATAATCATCGACATACTAACCTTTATTTTTTTCGAAACAAAAGAAAATGGACTTACACCACTCTCAAAATAAACGGTCCATATGTCATTATATTAAATTCTAACACAACCACTAACGACCGCGTTAAATATGAATTGAATCCAATCATTTTCGAATCCATAGTCATTTCTCTGGCAAACAAAGGCTTGATCATATATGTATATACTTATGAGAGGTTATTATATTCCCGGCATTGTCGCAGCCCCTTAGATCTTGACTTTTATTATCATTTAAATGATAATCACTAAAAGGATTTGTGAAGAATTATTCACATGACTACTTTGACAAAACAGATACGCCCTGCGGCTACAAAATTTGCCATTTTCAACCGTTGTAAATTCCACCGTATTTTATTATAAGTAAGGTTTATTTTTCTGTACCTCTATAATAGTTTAAATATGAAATCAGAACACCTATGGATCTCAGTGGGTGTGCTTTCAACTTATGCCTTTAATGTCTATGTTATTTGGGCAGTCAACAAGTCCGTGAAGAATAATATAATTCTTAACCTTTAGATGTATTCAAAGATTTTTCTATACACAAAGACCTTCAAAACATACATAATATATATAGTGTATATATTTTATTATATATTTGTTACAGTACCATATATTATTGTTAATAATTTTCTTCTTTTTCATATTATAAAATGGATAATTATTTATTCGTTCTCAGAAATAAATAATATCAACGACGCTGCGATAACGTCGCTATAATACTCAATTAATCTTATAACAATTTTTAAAAAAAGATAGAGATGAGTAAAATTTCAACAATTGGCTTTAATTAGATATATCTGTGAATTTCATACATTTTACAGAAAAAATAACCCTTCGAGTCAAAGGTCAAGGAAAGGGATCAACCCTTTTGATGTCTCAATGGAGACAGGTAGACGGAGATACATTTTTTCTGAGATGCCAATGACATTGTCATTGGAAGGGCCTTAGAAACCGAAATTAGTAAAGCATTCAAATAAACTTTGACACCCCGATTGTCATAACGAACCGTGCGAAATTCATCACAAAGACTTGCGTAAATTCGCAGATTCCGAAAAAAAAAATTTTTTCCATAAAAAAAAATGAAAGGGTAAAACGGCGTGACTTTTTTATAAATGTGGGTATATGTAAAAAAAAAGGCGTAGGTTAACGGTTTTTTTGCTAAGATTTTACACGCATAAAATTATAATATTTGTCAATGATACATGCCGTTGTAATTAATTTAACACAGCCAACCCAAATATAATATTCATATATTTAGTAAGAATAAAAATCAAACTAATACTATAAAACATTTAATAAAAGTTCAAGCAGCTTCCCAAGAGAAATGGACCAATTTAATAAATGAACTGTTATCGAATATTTTTATCAGGACATCCTTTGTGTAACTCCCCTTGTTGGCAAGAACAAATAGTAAGAGTAAGAACAATTGTGAAAGCGGATTCGATTCTCGGTCGCGACCTCGCACAAATGTCTGCCCGCTTTTATTACTTCAAGGACTTTATCAAGTTTTGTATTGTTTAGCAATGTAAACGGTGTTCTAACTTTAAAGGATATAAATCGAGTTAATTTTGATTGGGAAATTAATTCAGGGTAATACAATTACCTAATAATTTTATCATTCATTTGTTATTTAAATTAATTTATTTTATTATATCTACAAAATTTTCTAAAGTTTATATTTCCGTAGTGCTTTTACTGCAAATATTTTTTATTATTTTAATTATTTACAAATATATAATATAATAAATAATAGTAAACTGTTTAGAGAACACTCTGTTGAATCGGACACAACTAAGATGTGGGGCATTAATTTAAATATACTTTTGTTTATTGATGATTTTCTTTGCTAAACTCTCGACTTTCAATAATGTTGCTGAAACATATTAGACAAAAACTACTCTTTTGCGCCGTAATAAGGTATATTTTCGTTTGACGTATTTTTTCCAAAGCAGGGGAAGTAAAGAATAGATATGGAACCCAAGTTCGTGGATTGAATTCTTTTGATTGCAAGAATCGTAACGGACCCCAACGTATATTTGGACAGCAACCTGAGAGTTTTGAAGTAGGCCCGTGGTTTATAATTACGATAATTTGAAGGCAGATGACGATAACTATGCTTGGGGTCGATAATATCGATTCATAGCAAACTTAAGATTTTATAAATATATTTTTCTTATAGAAATTAATAATACTTTTTTTTAGTTGTATTTTATATATAAAAACTTTCATAACTTTAAAATCTAGTATGATTTGCATAATACGTACGAATTTCCGTTTTTAATCTATATAGATAACGGGAAAACACAAGAAACCATGTTGTCACATTTCATTCCATCATTGTAGAGTACCTACCTACAGTTGTAATTTTTGCATACGAAAGATGACACGTCTAAATTTTTTTTACTTAAATGAAATAGTCCATAGTTAATTCTTACCCTATAAATATAATCATTACTCGCTCAGCAGTAAAAATAATAAAAAATTGATGGGAAAATTACTAATATAATAAACACATATTGGCCATGTACTCCTCCTCTCCAACAGTGGACGAGGACAGGCTGATGATGATGATGATGATGATGGTGATGATAATAATTTAACATTTCCTGTTCTACATCTGTTTATTTTGATAGATTATTGTATTTAAATAAATAATTTGAACAAGATAAATTATAATAATCAATTTAATAAACTTAATTTATCTTTGGATTTTATGTTACGTATTAATAAATAAAGATAATATCATAACAAATATAACGTGATGGGTATTTCAAATTATGATAAATATTGTACATATTATCAGATTAGTAAATTTTATTTAATATACCTATAGATATGTAATTTGTACTAGGTAATTGATAAATTGTAACTGGTTTTATCTGGGTGTTTATTATGTAGATGTGACGAATGGGATTCCCCATAACCAATTTACTTTATTTATAGTCCTGAAGATAATTTTATATTACTTTTAAATATCAATTCTTAGTTCTAATATTGCTCATAGCTTACCTTTATAGGTACATATGAGAGAAAGTTTAGTTTTTCGTCGTTTTTTTTAATTCACTTCTTTGGTCTATAAATAAATATCTATTTACGACGGTTCATTTTAAATTATTTAAAAGATATGGTATCTAATAGTTATACAATAATTAATAATTTCAATTATCTATTTATCTTGAAACTAAGAGTTACACCAATATGTTATATATTTTCATAATATTATAGAGATAATAAAGTTTAATGGTAACCGACTAACATACTTTTAGTATAACATACTATCAACGCATAGTCTGTGCTTTGTGCCTGCTTTTTTTTATCTGCTTCACGCTGTATCCCGCACACAGCAGAGTAGACAGAGGGAATCTAGTGTTAATATACTCTGTTCACCACTTTGTGTCGAATTCTGGAGGCATTGCTCGACACCAGAGCGAAGAAATGGAAATATAAACGTACATAAATATTTCACTTCCTCGAGTGGGGATCGAACCCACAACCGTCGCGTTACAGTCACACCCCTGTACCACTGCGCCATGACTGGCCTCGTTTTTTTTTTAAAAATAACAATTTAATTTCCATGCAGCACAGTGCCCTGACACGATGCCACCCTATGGAAAGAGCGTCGAAATATCGTTTTAAAATAAGCAATTTTTCACGGATCACGCGCCGCCATGAATCGCCAAGTTCAATTTAAATTTGATTTACTGTATGCCAAATGTGTTTCAATATCTCTTCTGCTTATTGACTTTGCGTTTAGTTGTTATTTATTGATTTTTAAAAGGTTTACGAGGTTTATTTTTTAATATTGTTCACATTTATCTTATGGAAGTGTAAATTGGTATGTTCCTTTAATTTCGCTATAGGTTATTTATACGACTGTAGACAAGACCAAATAATTTGCAATAATTTTAATTATTTTCGCACTTTAACGTCGTCAAAACGCGGGCAACTATATTAAAGTTCTATAATTTAATAATAATGCAGCAGGAATCGAACCCGTATTATAAATATTGATATCTCTGTTAAGTCTACAAAGAAAAATAATGTGTTTTATTCTCTCATAGAAAGAAAAATACAGAAATAAGATAACATATAATCTATTATGCAAGAAGGAATTAGTAAAATAGTAGCTCTAAATTGTAATGTCATTTAATGAAATTAATTATGCTGTCGTGGCATAGGGGCACAAGGGTGTCACTGTAACGCGTAAGTAGTGGGTTCGATTCTCATTCGAGGGAATAAAATATTCATTAATATTTTCATGTCTTCGCTCTGGCACTCAACACGCAATGGGGAACGGGGTGTCATAACACTAGGTTCCCTCTGCCTACTGTGCGGGATTTAGCGTGAAGCTAATGAAAACAATTTTAAAGTTATAATATAGTAAATTATTATATGTAAAATGGTAGGTATTTTGACCATATTGAATGCATGTCCCACAAATCTTGTTACGTCGATTCGTGTGTGCGGTTGACGTTCTTTGATATTGTACAATCGAACTGTCGCTTTGATATTCTGGTTCTAATTGAATTATTGGGATCAATAGCTTTGTTTACAGAACGAAATGTATACGAATAGAGGTATAGTAATATGCCATTTTGTATTATAATTTTAATTAGAAATATCTTCTTTAATATTAAGATTTAAATAGAATAGAATAGAATATACTTTATTGCACACATAAAATAAATATATAGAAAGAACAACATAAATAAAAATAAAAGAAAAACACATATGCAAGGGCGGTCTTATTGCTTTAAGCAATCTCTACCAGGCAACCTTTGAAACATTACGGATAAATTGTAATGAGAAGGGGGCCAACGTGCAAATTATATTAAATGTAATTAAATATTATATAATATAAAATAAAATAAGTCAATAATATAAAATAAACTTACATAAAATGTAGGGTGTCAATTTGGTTGTTGAAAATTTAATATTTTACTAAAGCAATATTAGTAGCTATATTTAGTTCGTACCTGTCTATGAGAAAGAAGCTATAAGCAATTGAGCTTTCCCCTCTTTTCCTTATTCTTTCTTTTAAATCGCCATACTTATATTTATAAAAAAAAATTTTGAAATTGAAAATATCGCCACAAAGCGAAACTTATGGAATCGTGTCGGGGATAACGCCGTCAGAAAGAAAATTAGGATGTGAGCCGTCAAAACTTCAAAACCAGCCCATCAGAGCAACGCTTTAGAGGGGCGCCGCCCCCGCATTACACCTCTCTTATTATTTATCACATTGTCGCCGAAATTAATGGCAAACCCTCGTCAAGTCATTTTTATTTTACAAATAAAACCGGTCTCTGGCAGTTTAATCATATCTTTGTGCTGAGCAACGCCAGCACTGTCTTTATTAAATAATTTTAATTATATCCAAATTGAGGCCAGTAGTGGCTCAGAGTGGGAATGTAAACGTGACAGGTAATGGGTTCGATTCCACTCGAAATTTAGTATTTCATATCTTCATTTCTTACTCTGGTGTCGAAGCAAAAGCTCGGCGTTAAGTCCCGACACTTAACAAGCGAGAACGAACGCCTCAAGAATTCGGCGGAAAGAGGGAAGCAGAATTTCTTAGTATTAGGTTCCCTCTATCTGAACTACATGCGGAATACTAAAGCAAAATTTCTAAAATAATAATTTATTCAGGAATTATTTTAATATAATGACAGTATAAGCTTAATTAGACTTTCAAGTGTTATATTTATAGTAAAACAACGCACATATATAATTGATAACAATAGCCTGTTTTATATTTAATTAGTGGGATTACACTAGTATCACGAGTCAGGGGTCACCCACCAGGAAACAGCACTGGGTTACAATCATCACTTTTTTGTATGCACAAACAGTTTTAATTACGGGAAACTGTCTGGGTGCTGTCATTAAATATATTATCATTTAGTAGTTCACTTTTATAGTTGTTTTTACGATTTTAGTTTTGTTCTAAAATGTTGTCGCTTTTGTTTTTGTTAGTTTTCGAAATATTGTACCTAAAGTGGAGCTTAACATGTCTATCAAACCCTCCCTTACCCAAATATAATCATCCCCTCGAATGGAGATCGAACCCACAAAGTTAGCGTTACATTCAAACGTTATTCCACTGCGCCATAACGGTTTCGATTATAAATTGGTTAATAATTCAAATAATATTGATTTATAATTTGTTTGCACATTCTATTGCGTTGATAATAAAGCTCATTTCTTCGGAACTTGAGGAGGATGAGAGTTTTGTAATTGGAAGTCGTAAATTAAGGTGACATCGACAGTTGTGGCTCCCGGGAACCCGACGAGACGAAGTACGAAGGGAAAGTATACGTCATGTTTCGGTATTGCCAATATTTTATCGAAAAGGTAATTATATGATTGCACGGGGGCAATACGAGACCGACACCCTTAGAGGATTTGTAATTTAAATAGAAATAAAACAATTTACGTAAGAGAAATGTTGTTTACGAATGATTTTTAATGAAACAAAAGATCAAGTTTTCAATTCAGTAAATTTACTTCAATGTTCTATTGATATAACATATGTGTAATATTATACGTGTTGAGTTCGTCCACTCAACACGGAATGTCTCGGGAATCCGTCGGAAAGTGAAGAACGGAAGTGTCACAGGTTCCCAGCTATGTGAAGGATATTTAGGATTATAAAGACTAAGAATTATAGAGTAGGTACAAAATTACTTACAACTATAATCATCCACTGATTCTTAAAGTTCTGATCACACTCATCACATAAAGTAATGAAACTTCTACCATTAAATTTTATGGCATATTCTATGCAACTATATAATATATACCTCTATAGGTACCTATATATATACAATATATATGCTATACCTTCTGTTCATTGGACATACAAAATAAGAACAGGATGGAACCGGTTCCCAAACAATTACGAGTCACCTCTGAAGTCTCCCGCTGATCGATTTAATTCGCGCCTTACAAAAACCCCTTTGACGCTCTCGTAGCTGACAGATCGCAGTCGGGCGCTTCCAGGGTTGACGGTCCCATTATCAGTGTGGATTGCAACTGAAAAGTGCTTTGTATTATTGAACAGGAAGAACATATGTTGAGAGGAAAATGTGTTTTTTTTCGTCTTCACGCTTTATCCCGCACAATAGGGTAGGCAGAGGGAATCTAGTGTTAATACACTGTGTTCTCCACTTTCTGTCGCTGAGTTGCTGTTTTATTTTAATTTTGAAAATAATAATTAATTTCCCTGAGTTCACACAGCTGCCGATCGAATCTATAATATTATTAATTTATAATAAATTCATTAAATTATACTAATAATTGCATCAAATATCAAAGTACTTCTTGTATATTTAGGATAATTCAAATGTAATAATGAAAATTAAGAATCAGCCTTTTTAAGTGATTTACGCGTACAACATACTATAAGATATTTAGATCGACATAAAACGGGATGTATGTAGAAATATTCTACTAATAAGCAACGATAATACATCACCTTTAACCTGGAAATGACGATATACACAGAAATAACATCCAATACGATAGATTAATTATTATTTTTTAATAAATTAACACGAATCGGTTGTAAAATTCATATTCCGTGAAGCGGTAGGAAGTGAGGTGGTGAGGTCGGACGCGCTGCTATCAATTCTAAGAGAGACCGGACACAAGGTCATAGCTGTTGTTGACAGATATGACATTATCAAATAGATAATAATAGTGTTGTTATAGAAAGATGCAACTTTTTATTGCATAATTTGTTTTTATTTCAAATTACTTAGAATCTTTTAAGCACATTGATATCGTTTTAGTGTGTGTAATAACGTTTTAACTTAATTATTTACTCTAAGAAGAATTTAATTTATTAGCAGTATTGGTTTTAGGATTTATATCTAACAGTATAATATGGTAGTCTAAAAATATAATATGGCTACTAGAGAAATCTAAAATATCGCTGCTAGTGAAATCTAAAAATGGCTAATTAAATATTAAAAAAAAAATGCAAAAAAAAATAATATCCCAATATAAGTAAAGTCACACACTACATATAATAAACGTAGCATATCATATTTCACAGAAAAACTCCATCATTGTCATACAAATGTATCTGTTGTTGCGAGCGTAATTGCCGGCGTGGCGTGTAATTTGCGAAGGACCATTGTGTTGAGTGGAGGCCGGTCGTTTTGTTTGTTATCAATTCGATTTTTGCTAGGGGCAACTGCTATTTTGTAAGGAAATGTTCTAACGGTTCTATGTTTACCTACTTATTCTTTTAATAAGGTTTGGGAAGCTCTGTCGATGTTGATTTGGAAGGTAGAGTTTGAAAATTGTGATTTCAAATTTAATTTCATGTTATATTTTTATATTTAAATTTTAAATATTTAATAAGATATTGAGGTTCGTAATGGCGCAGGGGAAGAATGTGGATTCGATTCTCACCCGAGAGAAATGATTACTGAAATACGAACCAGGACAACTCTGTAAGTGGTTTGTTCGTAGAACCACAAGTTAGTAGAGTCTAGCGATTCTATAACTTTAAATAATAAGTCGAGTAAAAGCATGCAACTTTCTTTCTTCTCTCTGTCGGCAGAGGGAACGTCCGATACGATACACCATTCCCTATTTAAATATTAAATTATTTAATAATAATACATTTTCAATACAATCAATAAACAGAACTAAATAAAATTTACATTACAACTGTATATTACAAAAATAAATTAATAATTAATTTAAGGTTCCCTCTCATCCCTTGCGCCCGCTAAGGGGTGGTTGATTGATGAGCCCCGTCCTGATAGCCGGCTCAATTACATAGCGATTACTTAATTTGACATGATACTTTACTAGTCTTAGCTGACGCTTATCGAGTCTTAATTTTGATGTTAGCTTTTGTTATTCTAAATTGATTAACTCACGAAAACGTTTAGGATTGTTTTTAATAAAATAGCTTTTGTCTTATTCTTTGACTCTTTCGTTGAGAATTTTAACCGGATAAATTCCGCATTCGTGGATTCGATTACCAGTCAAGAAAATAAAATACTTGATATTCCAATTCCTCGCTCTGGTGACGAAGCAAATCAGTTACACAACTCAACGTGCAATTCCTGCAGAATTAGATGGAACTTGGGAAACATAACGTCTTAACACTAGGTTCCTCTGTTTACCATGCTATGTGCGAAATACAACCTAAAAACATAATTTTATAGTGTTAAAAATATTCTTGAAATTTATTATTTCGTATATAGCTATTGTATATACCTATGTAAAAAAGCATAGATTTAAAGATATCTTATAAGTGCTTGATGTTGAAGAGTGAGCTCGTTTCTCTAATGCTATTTTATTACCTCTATAAATTCGATGGATCGCCCCAGGAGGCGCTCACGGACTGGCTATCGCACTTCGATTTAGACGCCCTTTATCGGAACAATTTAAATTGGACATTTTAAACACGATTCTTTAAACGGGATTGAAAAGGGTGGTTAAATGGTTAAATCTGAATGTCTGTTTATGGACCATTCTATAAATTTATTATTTATTTTGGGTAATTTACATATTATTTATATATTAAGAATTATATATTTATTGTATGTTATCGACTCAAAAGCGAAAGCGTAATTTAAGCAATGATATTTCCACATTATTATGGTTTAAGCTAAAAAGGTTAAGGTATAAAACTAAAAAAAGTTCCTAGGTTATCTGGAACAAGTTCTCAAACGAATAAAAATTATTTGGCAATACACTTTCAACAATCATTGTCCAAGGCTGAGGAATTAATTTTTGAGCGTTCTAATTTAGAGCTAGCTAGCTAGCTAGAAGCTAGCTATTATTTAATTGAATTACTATACGAAAACATAGTGCTACTTGGAACAACCTAATTTTCCTGTAGTTTAATAAAAAAATTCTGTCACTACAAGCTATATACCTACCTACCTAGATTAATTACGAACACAGAGAGTAAAGACACTTTAAAAAACTTAATAAAAACTCTACACAACACAAAGTTGTAGTCAGTTTAGTTAGCATGCAAGAGACCCAGTTAAATTGTGAATTACAGTGTAATAGGCAACATAAACAGCCACGTCCAACCAACTCGGCGGAACTTTTTTGTTCAGGAATTCCACCTACGTAGTGGAAACTCTGATGAGGAAATGTTATATGGAAGACCCAAATGTAGTATTTTTTTTTAATTAATTTTTTTAGTGTTATTTCCGGTTTATTTTATTTTAGTTTCTTGTCTAAAGTATTAAGATAATTATGTAAAGATAAAGATTAGATTAGATAAAATTTTCGTACATAGCAAGTTTTAATAATATTTAATGATCGAGGCTAGTTTTGGAGCAAGGGTGTAAGTGTGCGACTGCAAACACGACAGGCTGTTGATTCGACTCCCACTCAAGGAAATAAAATATTTAATACTTTCATTGTGTTCAATTCAGAAGTGCCTTAATAGGAACGGAGTCTCTTGGCACTAGGTTCCCAGATTCCTTTTGCTTACCCTGTTATGCACGAGATACAGCGTGAAGCTAAAAAACTATTTTTATATTTGCTTATTATTACCTTCTATCATTTATAACTCTTAAATACTTTTTGACCTCCACAAAAAGAGAGTGAGTCGCATTATCACCATTTTTCAATTACTTACGTACTTATTTCATTATTGAGTCTCTCACACAAATAATAAAAGTTCAGATAGCATTTCTGCCACATTGGTACTGTTCTAAGAGGTAGACTATCACGAATTCCCAACAAAAGGAGGTGCCAAATGGGGGGAAGTCCGCAAATAAAATTGTCGCCGCGAAGTTATATGTCACGTAGGTACCTGGTCATTGTGAATTCAGAACGGGATCCCTTTGCTCGTACGCCTTAAGTTTGTTTCGATAGAGGATTTATTTAGGGTGGTTGCTAAGTATTTGTATTGGTATATATATATTATATATGTTTGTGTATTGGTCTTGGTGTTATTTTAAGGTATTAATCTATTGCTGCAATGGATTTGTCTTGGTTAGGTATAATTTGAAAGAAATTGTTTAAAATTTTTATTTTTTTTATTTTTAGTGAGCATTTAAGTTTTCGTAAACATATGTTTTTGCAGGCAGAGGGAACCCGGAAACAGAGGCATAAGCGTGTGTTCGGGTACCACTCGGGAGAATGAATTATTATTTATGAATACTTTCATTTCTTTGCCCTGGTACCTATCAAGGTAAAAAGGCGCGACGTTCAGTTCCACCACCCAACACTCATTGCTTCAAAAATGCGGCGAAAAATGGGAAATTCGCTCTGCCTACCCTGTTATAAGAGAAAAAAAAACCATTAATTCACACTATAATCTACATAAATACCTAAATATTAACAAAAGGTGTGCTATATCAAGATACTTATATATTACTATAGCCCTTCATTCACGTCTAACGTGCTGATATAGTTCTATTGAGAAACCAGCCACCGGCCACTCCTTTGTGCCTCTAAGATGGCGGACCACGGCAATGGCTTCACGCTGTGCAAATTCGCTTATCATGATGAGATTTCTCTACATTATAAACTTACTTTATATTATAGGTGAGTCGTTGCTATAATTATGTGACTTCTTTTGTAATAAATTTCGATTATTATGGGAATTTTTAATTAGTTGGTTTTCTACTTTGTCGATAGAATAGAGAATAGAGTTGGGACATTACCATTATTTACAAAGAAATTCATCAAAGCTTAAAAATACATTATTTTTCGTATCGTATTTCCCATAGGTACAGAAAAGCTGAGACATTCCATTATTTTTTTTTTGAGACATTGCATTATTTTTATTTGAATCTACATATCAGACGTTTTTCAAATAAACCACGATGCAAACTATAAATATACATTATTGTTCCAAAAAGCTATAGTAATAAACTTCACGAACCAACGTAACATACTACTGTAGTTACGTTCCTCCTATATTATGTTGCAAATGATGATATACGAGGGCACCAAACAGCTATTTTAAATAATTTAGCTGCAGTGCTGTGTCACAGACTAATTTCGGTAGAGCGATATTACTTCCAATAAATTTTCATATTCATATATATATATATTATATATGTTATATGTATGCAGACATGTTGCATATGAATGTTGCCACATTCTGACTGGAAATAGACTATGTTAATTTTAGTTGGTAAATTATTGTTGTTTTCTTGATTGTTCTATGTAGACGGTAATTAGTTTACCTCTAGTAAATACGCGGCCAGGATTTTACTATATTTTGAACATATAGAAGTAGGTACCATATACACATACGTATGATATATCTATTTATATTTTTATTCTCAGCTTCAATCCCAATCGTACTCGAACCGAAATCGAACCCACTACCTGTCGTATTTACAATTGCACGATGTATGATGTAATAAAATTTTATATACAATTGCATCAATCCACAGATTGCATCAATGACGCCAGTCGTGGCGTAGATGCACAAGCTTGTGACTTTAAACGCTAAGGCTATTGGTTCGATTCCCACTCAATGATATTATATAGATATATATAAGTTAATAATTATATTATTAATTCTTCGGTTCGGTGTCGAAGTAAACTGAAGCATTATTTTCCGCCATTAAACAAGCAATGCCTGTAGAATTTCGCAACAGTATATCTTAATAGGAACGGAGTGTGTACTAGGTTTCCAGGTTCCCTGAGCTTATTCTGCTTCAAAATTAGACACACGAATTAGGTTAAAACGTATTAAAATTTCAACATAGCGAAAATCAAACCTGCATTCATCTAATTGGAAACCATCCAAGTGCTTATAAAATCCCATTAAAAAACAAAATTTTAACGTCGTTGTTCGCACATTTCAACAGTTTTACGATTTAAAATGTACGTGGTGTGAAATCGATTATTGCATCTATTTGAATCGATTATCAAACGTGTCTGTGCAAATCAATTGCGATTGTCGCCTTCACGAATGATACTGAAAAATGGATTTGAAATTATTTTTTCAATAAATTTTCTGTTGCTAGCGTGATAGTGCTTGCTATGAATTAATATCTAGTAAAATTTCAATTTTTGAAGTTTGCGAAACTCAACGCCGTATTTATTTTATCAGAGTGAAGAAACGAAAATAATGTTTATTCGAGTGGCAATCAAACCTGCACTCATCGCCTTTACTGACATAGACTCTATCTGAAAATAAACTAAATAATCATTAAACCAAATTAAACAACTCCATAATCAAACAATTGTTAAAAAAAAATTTTAAAAAATAATATATTAAAAAAACAAGAAGCAAATTTCAAGAGAATAAAATAGAAAAATATTCTATTAGTAGGTAAGTACTGATACAGAGAAATGAAAAACCACGAGCAAATGTAGAGTCGAGATCAAAGGTGAATCGAATACCGTAACTAATGCATTTTTTATTTCCACAAGTACCTATCTCCCTACCTACAGACTACTTACCGGTAGCTAGAGTCTACCTATAGGTAGATAGAACCTACCTATAGGTAGATATAGTCTAGGTAGACCACGATGCGCGCGGCACCTGTACCACAGACTCCGCTGACAGACAAAGACGCAGATAATAAGGAGCATCCCATTGGTGCATCCGTCGCGAGACCCCGCCCCCTCGAATCAACGACCAATCGCCGTCTCGCTCGCAGATCTTTAATATTATCTAGTTATCTGCCGTCTCACTTGCCACAATAGCTATTTTCAGACGATATTAAATGCTGAACTATAAACGATAGAACTTTTAATTATTTCTAATATGGCTCTTGTGTTTGTCTTGTAACATTTTGTATTTAATTTATTTAACGTAAATGATCTTTGAACCTTTTTGTTAAATTAAAAGTTACATTTTAATGTCTCAATGTGGTTTCTTTCATTGATTGGCTAATATAAATTAGGTAGGTAGCTACGGTTCGTATAATGAAACTCTACACGATAAGACAAGCTGCCTGTTGATACAAGATATCTAAGCATTTGTTTTAAGCAATACTCACAAATAACCAGAAGCCGTTGAACCCATAAAAGGATCATATCTCCAGCTCTTACAGGTCAACTAAACATGGGTACGAGCGCAACTAATTTCTTATAAGCGCTGTCGATAACTGTGGGGCCATTGTTTGAGCGTCGCGATATAAAATACTGTAATGGTGTTTATAGCTACGTCGAAGAAACATTGATTGACATTATATAGTAACGTTATATACTTTGCATATCAAAACGAACAAAGGAAATCTTAGTACAAAATAAACGGCACCTGAATTTCTAAGAAAATATCAAAATGGAGCCATCAAAACATATATGATATTTTAGATGGGAACCTTGTGCAAACGTCCCCGAAGCCGGCATGAAAGAGAAGGGTGCGGTAAAAAGACAAGGCGGGGTGTGAGGGGGGTGGGGCGGCCCGGGCGAGGGTATGATTCGGGATTCTAGGGATGAGCTCTCGCCTCCTCTCGTTACTCTGGGAGCGTACGTCGCGGCCGACGCACATATCTCGACGTTCCCGAGCTGACAACCGCGCGTAGCTCGGCGTTACGTATCTTAACACCGCTTAATTGTAACGCGATCTTATCTCTATTCGTGCTGTGATTTAATATTTGCAATTGTTATAATAGAGGATTTTATGTTTATTTTTTAAGTGATTTAAATATGATTTTTTTTTCTTTAATTTTATAATATGTGTTTTTGGACTAGAAACGTAAATTGAATGCTGTTAATATTTGGGTGACCTATAATGAAGATGTCCGGTGAGTTTATTAGATACCTTATGGTAATTTTTATCTTTTTAAAGTTATAAATAACTCACATATATATTTCTTTTTTTATCAAATAAATATTTTTTGGTTTCTAATACCAACAGTAATAGGTATACCGTATGAAAATTACATTTATAGGGAAAATTATTAAAATAGTAGCTACATAGGAACTTTATTATTATTTAATATGTCATATTTAATTTTGAATATAGAAAAATTCTTCTTAAATATTTCAAAAATAAAAAAAATATATTTTATAATTTTTAGAAGAAATTATAAATTAGGAATCTTATAAACAACTATACATAGGTATATACTAGCAGTTTTATATAACATATTTATTAATTAGCACATAGTAAATGTGTTTATTAAATTAATATATTGAATGACTATTAAAATGTGCTCATTTGATATACCGCATATCATAATACCGATATGTAAAATTTTCCTCAAACCAGATATTACAATATAAAATTTATGAATAAAGCATCGAATGCAATTCGATTCGATTCGATTGAATTTCGATTAAAATTTATTTGTCATAAACAAATCGATTTTAAAATAACACAATAAATAAATTAAAAAAAATAACTGTCATAATTTTTTTTTAAAGGTTATAATTTTTTTGTCAACTAATCAAGTGTTATCTAAAAATGTTAAGGGTGTGCGAAATATAGTACAAATAGATTGTATTATTTATCTGTGGTTATATAGCGGTGTGGTCTTTTGGCGGGCGCCGCCGGCTTGGAACTGTTTACATTTCTTGTTTGAAACAGCTTAAGTTGTTAAGTTTTTGTTTTCGTGATTGACATGATAAATATTTTTTTTCTGTGGTTTGGGACCTGTGTCAATAATGTTTTATATTATTTCGTTTTTTTTTCCAAAAAATAGTCAAGATGCTTAAAGTTATGGGTGCTAAACAAAAATTAGGTTTTGTTTTATCATAAAACTAGCGGTCCGTTCGCGGCTTCGCCCGCTTGAACTACATAATTATTTATTTACTAATATGAATTATTTTTGATGTCCAATAAAATTATTTTTTTAAGGCAATACCTATATATCCACACACTGATTATTAAAGTTCCAGCCAATTCAATAAAACACATATTTTTTAGCCATTTTGTCGAATACACAAATATATATTAACATATCATTTTTTGATTTTATAACCGATTTAAATAAAATAAACACTAAATATTAAAAAGTCTGCCAAAATACAATAGTGAAAACTGCATTTAAATCAGCTGAGCCGTTTCTAAGATTTTATGTGTTGCAAATTTTTTCATTGGATTTTAAAAATTATCGTTTTTTTGTTCTAATCCTTTATATTGGTATATATCCCCAATAATTCTCAAAGAACCTTTATTCACAGACAACGCTCGATTACAATTTAATTATATAGGTATGTATGGTAAAAGTTTAAACAAATAACTTGATATCAAATCATGTTTATTTTTTTATAACTAATAGAAACGTACATAGTACATACTTAATGTGGGTATGAGAATTAGGTAGGTACCTACCACCGTTGCCAGATTTTATCTCGATGGGAAAAAAAAAATATAAGCTGTAATAATGCATACACCTATTAAATTCTTTAATGAAGCTTATAGATATTTTAACATCAGAAACCCAAGCTTTCCACGAAACATCGGTCAGTCTTCAAATGAATACCTATTTTGCAACGACGATGAGGCATGCAGTTTGCACGCCTGCTTAATTCTCCGCTCTCCGCTTACGCCATATTGAATCTTATTTCAAAGGTTCAAAGATTACGTTTATTACAGCGAGTCTCTTTGTCACGTTAAGAGTGGTTTATGATGATGCAGGCCGCGTGAAGTGACACAGCTACGTAAGACATGGTTATTGTCAGTCGGCGTGGCTAACACGTGAAATTGACTTTCCGTGGGGTCCTCGAATGTGAATTTTGATGTGCGCATATATTTAGATTTTGTTTTGCATTTAAATGTATAGGTAAGTTACTAAATATGAATTAGTAATTAATGAGTGAGGCCTCGTGGCGTAGAGGTATGCGTGTTGCAGGTTCGATTTCCACTTGATAGAATTATAGATTTCAATCTATAATATTTTTATTTTATCGCTCTGGTGTCACTCAATTCGGCGGAAAGTGAGGAACGGAAATGTTTTAGCACTAGGTTCCCAACTGCCCTCTCTGTACCCTATGAACCTAAGTAAACTCGGTGATTGTGCGCTCAAAATTGACTTTCTTTTATACTCGTATATTTTTTTTTGGTCTAGTTACACATAGTGCCGGTTAGATTTCACTAATCCAATACGCTAGTACCTAATTAATTTGGCCGAATTATTCTTTCTTAAATTATACAATTATACATAGCTCAAATATTTTAAAAGATATATATCTATATGAAAAAAATGGTGCTAATTTTTTATATTAGGTCTAAAATAAAGATTTATACAAAAAACAAACATTTATCACAATTATCGGTTGACGAACAAACCACACTTTCAAAACCTCAAATTAAGCTCATGGTGGCTAATTTGAATTCGATATCCGACGCGTTTTACGACGTCCCGTCCCGTCCCGTCCCGTCCTGTCCCCGTCCCGTCACCGTCGGTCAACAACATAAACTGTGTCGTTCTCAATTAAAAATAGTGGAAATATTCAAATAATTTCTCATAAATGATGAACTGGCACAAGGGTTTCACGCGACGATTGTGGGTTTGATCCCCACTTGAGGATTTTTTTATTTATCGGCGTACGTGGCGGCACTTAACGCCGCCACGTACGCCGAACAACCTCCAAAATTCGGCGGAAAGTGGGGAACCTCCGTTCTCCACTATCTTCACACTAGGTTCCGTGCGGGATACAGCGTGAAGCTGATTTTTTTATGACGAAGACAGGTGGAACCGGCATAGCAACCGCGCTAAGGAACGCAGTCCTCGCCAAACCCGGTTCACAAAAGGGATCCTTTAGACACGTTCACGCACATCCTGCGTTTTGTTAATCGAAACTGCACTTTTATAATGCTAAGAAGTTATCATTCCTCTCTCGCGATCTCATTGTATTAGAGTTTGATGAAGCGTCTAATTTTAAAGAGAGTTTTTTCACTGCCACGTGCTGGAAGACGAATGGACAAGATAGGGGTTGTTTTAACAACTATATTAGTAGTGATGGGGTGGTTATGATTTATGGAATGTCTCTTTCAGCTGTATTTGCCTGGGGGATGCAGTTTATTGATGACACGCGTACGTTGCGTAGTTTGTAATGAATTTGTTTCCTTCGCTAAACAGTATTGTTAGCTATTTGTCTTTCTACTTTATTATAGTGGAAGTTAGTGATAAATTATAATAAATACGTAGTGATAATTCGATGTGTTGTTTAATTTGGTTGATAATATTATTTTTATTATTTGAGTGTGTCGAGGCAAAGCGCGGCGTTGTGTTCTGCCAGTCTGTCTCCAGAATTTGGCAGAAATTGGGGAAGGAAGTGTTTTAATACTAGGTTCCCTCTGCCTAACCTGCTGTGTGCGGGGTATAGCGTGAAGATGAAGCTTTTTTTCATCATTCTACACATATTATATGTATTTTTACCTTTCCTCCTCTAATACTCTGTAGAGCAAATGAATTTAAAATAAAAGAAACAAAGACATATCTTCACGTCGATTTGCATTTCGGAGGGATGCTCTGAGAGACGAGAGACAAGCGGAAGTTCTTTGTGGTGAGCGGAAACCAGGCATAATGCGATCACCATCTTGCATTCCATCATTTTTTTATGTCTTTAAATAAGACAGGTTCGCGTTGTCAAGGCACAGAAGCGAATTTAATTTTTGTAAAATACCTACTTATAGATTTTTAAATTTTGGATTACGTATATAATTTAATATCACATTATTTATAGTGATTGTAGATTTTTAAAATTGTTTTGTTTTTCACAGCAGCCGACAGCCAAGAATCAGGCAGTCCCCCACTCAGCCCGACTGACTCTGCAGCATCAGAATCAGCGCCCACCCTAGTTCACATCAAGCAAGAAACTATGGCCCCCGGAACAGATATGAAGGAATACTATAATGCTTTAGATTTTGGTATTTCTGATCCATATTTACTATCAAGCTATGATTATGAACGGAACTACTTATCCAGGCCACTTGAATTACCAAACCAAAGGTTCCTGGATTCCAAAAGTCCAGACAGAAACGACGATGATTGTAAAGATGATATTGATAAAATAGATTTTAATGTGCCATCTGATCTGACACTGAAGTCAGGTGGTGTATACGCACGAGCTAGCATTCCTATTGGAACTAAATATGGTCCTTTCAACGGCAAATGGGAAACGCAGCCTTTGGATAGGAGATATGCCTGGGAGGTAAGTTTAAATATTTTTACATACTTTTTTAATATTTTCATAATTTATTTTAATGTTTACGTTGACATCTACTAATAAGGTATGATATCTAAATTGGGGTGGCGTTTGAGGATTGAAAAAACCTCTTGTATATTATTCTTAAGTGGTAAACATCAACGGATGTGATAATAAATAATGGCCCAATATTGAAGCATTGGAACAAGTGTCAACGTTAGCCGTAAAGTATTTATTTTATTGAGGTCTGGTGTTTTTTCGTCTTCTGTTTTAAGTGACTTTTTTTTCTTGGCCGTGTCACACTTCATTAAGTTGGAACAAATATACCTTTTGTATTCTTAAACGTTATTAAAGCTCTCAGACAGAATTCGTAAATAACTAACCACTTAAGTAATTTGTATAAAGAAAGTAGATTGAAAAAATATAAATTAAAATATGAGAATTTAGTAGTAATTTTAATTTGCACAAAAGTTTTCAACTAAAGATTCGCAATCTCTCTCTCTATATTGTGAATGAGGACATCAGTGCAATGGATGAATGCATTTTAAAATTTGGAAAGCGGGGTGTGGCGTTATCTGCGCATAGGAAACGGAAATCAATTGTCTGTCGCAATTTCTGGGTTACATCGAATTTGATCGACGCACAGAAAATATCAGATTTCTTGCAAAATCCGTAGATTTGTGTGGGTATCTTCTTTTTAGTTTTTTTTTGCGATTCATACATTACTTAGGCATTAAATATTACTTAGTTAAAATATGAAAAAAAAAATCAATTGAGAGACTTTATATTAAACTTTATAAAGTAAATATATATTTAAATAGTAATGCAAAATATATTTCATTTACAAAATTATCGAGTTCAAAATTTACAAAAAAAAATCCTTATCAATTATCTTAACTAGTGTAATAACACTAGTTATTTCATCTTATACCTACATATAATTTAATACTTATTAAAGCTTTTAAAACCACGTTATTGTCAATTACAAGAACTATATTCAGAGATCTTACCAATATATCACGAGAGAGAGAGAGAGAGAGAGATCTTACCAATACCGTGGGTGTCGAGTTACAGTCAAACCATGCTATTGTGATCCGACCAGGCGATCAGTTCCGGTCCTCCAGTGTTGGGATGTACAAATATTGTAGTGATAGAACGATGACGCTGGTTGATGGATGTCCTTTTGATTTTTTTCTTTATTTGGCCTTAAAATGGAGGATTATTATACGTTATTTGATATGTTATGTCAAATTTCTCTTTATTATTTTATTATTTTAGACGATTAAATTATTGTTATTATTTATTTTGCCTATATTTCTGCATAGAGAAAAAAAAGAATAAATTGTCACTATGAAAAAAAATCAAATAGACATCAAGAAGATAATGGGAACCTTTATTGTTCTTACTACTACTACTACTTATAGTAAATAATAGAGCAATTTATTGTTGTTTGATCTTAAACCACAGTACGTGACATCAGGGTAAAAGTGCCAATTCGGGCACGTCATTAAGACAAAGCTTAAACGCTGACCGCGCTACTTCCGCGCTATCGAGCATAAATTCTATAAGGTCCTCATCTTTTTTGCCGCCTTGTAAGTAAATATTAAAAAAAATAGAATATAAGCATATATTTCAGTGGGATATTTCACACAGGCGCTACAAAAAATACAAATCCTATACTTGAATAATCTTAATTTTCAACATTATTTATGTAGGTAATGTAAGGACATTTCTTTTTATTTTTGTCATTTCTTGACGTTTCTGGCAAATTCGCGTTAAGGTTTCCAAAATGCGGTATAATATAAAAGGATCAGCCTGAACTCCGTGTTCACATGTCTCCGTAAACTAAAAGGGTGATGTTATTGTGTTATTGAAGACATGCTTGTATCAAACCACCGTTTCAACAATTTTGATATCTCAATAAAAATCTTCACCCAAAAAAAACCTATCGGGGTAATCAAGAAATTCTTTATATTATCATCCCGTGTCAAAGTGCAATAAAAGGTGACGTACAAATAAATCCTAATTTTGGTTTAGGCGTGACCCCCGTCAACAATTTTTTTTTAATCAAAATTTTACACTTTTTTTGGAGAAAAAAAACGAAAGTAACGTCTACCGTTACTTTTTAACAATGAGGGCTCGTACTTAAAAATTAAAACTTGATTGGCAAGTTTATTGAATAAAATTGTCAAGAAATCTCTTGAATCGGATGTCTCTATCTTTACAATTCGTATTGAGAATTGAAGAGAAAGATTCCCTTTTTTAGTAAAATTACGTTAAAATTGAAATGGTTCTCACCGATTTAAAAGTTAACCTGGAAGTTAATAATAATAATTAATAGTAATAATATAATCTTATTAAGATACAAATAAAAAGCGCATCTAAAGGTTATTTCTATTTCGTATATGTTGTGTATATTATTTCGTATATGTTGTGTATATAAGTATATTATGCTTATTTTCATAAGAGCATGGGTACCCTGTCTTAAAAAGTAGACAGCTTAAATGTAATAGGTACAGACCCTCAGAGTAATAAATTATTATAATTAGATAACGAATTATTTATTTAATTCTCTGGGAAAGCTCATCCAGTGGATGAATATCTAATGACACCAACCAGTTCCAGTACAATAGGATAGATTCGACAAATGTCAATCAAAAATATGATTTTTTAATATGCAAAATATATAATAGCTGGGGTGATAGCAAAATTGACGCCGAATTGGCACGTAATGGATTCCACTAATTGTGATTGCAATTTTAGTAGAACTTTTAAAAAAATGAATTTCACATCGTGACATCGGGAACGTAGCGTTGGGCTTGACAAAGGGAACCCAATATGAATGTTTTATGGCCGTCTGTTTATTTTTCATCGCGAAGCGTCGAAGCTTGTTTAATATATTTGTAATATTTATTATTAATTTTTAAAATAACGATATTTTATATTAAAACATGCTTCGAGGGCGTTCACGTTTGCGAAGCGATTTTAGCTGAGTTTTAATGTTCGCCTATCGACCTTTGGTTTGACTCTATCAAATAAATAAGTACGGACTTTTATTGTTTATTGTAATGTCTATTGAATGTAAATACGATACCGCGCGAGGATAATAAAAACTCTGTGAATATTAAATAAAGACGACAATAAGAACGACAAATTAGGTATTTTTGTTTAATATTAATTTTTAGATATTTTAAAGTAGTATATCTGACGAAATATATATTTTAAACACAGCCGTCATGGCGCAGCGGTACAAGACTGTGACTTTAACGCGACGGTTGTGGGTTCGATCCCTACTTGAGGAAGTGAAATATTTATATTTCCATTTCTTCGCTCTGGTGTCGAGGCAAAGCGCGGCGTTGAGTTCTGCCACTCAACACGAAATGCCTCCAGATTTCGGTAGAACGTGGGGAACGCAGTGTCTTAACACTAGGTTCCTTCTGCCTACCATGCTGTGTTGTATTTATAAAGTTATAATATGAGAAAAACGTTACATCGTCATATTTTAAAATTTAATTTAGAATAGTGCTAATTGTGTTTATACTTCACAAAGCTTCAAATCCGTTGCATTAATGTCAAAATATCTGTCATATTCGCGTGACATCTTTACAAATGGCCACCCCCTTGTCCCCCCCTTGTCCCGGGCAAAGGATTAACTTGGCCCTATTACATCTTCATTACGGTAGGCGGCTGTCACTCTATTGTGTATTATAATATTAATAATAATATTTTTTTATTGTTGTAAAGTTTATAGCGATTGATATTATTTATACGATCCGCGCATCTCCGTTTACAGTGCAGATGTGAGCCGTCGATATGACATCGGCTGTCTGACATTTATAAATACAGGTTTTTTTTGTTAGTATAGCAATGTAATAAATTCTATATTAAGCTATAATATAGTAATGTAAGTGCCGTGAAACCGTTGTGTAATAGTCCGGTGTTGAATTCCGCCACTCATCACGCGATGTCTCAAAAAGTTCCATGGAATGAAGGGGGGGGAGGGGGGGAGGTGTTGGGTCTTAACACTAGGTTCCCTCAGCCTACCCTGCTATATCACTTTTAGCTCCAATATACCAAAATTTATTCTACAAATATCGGCCATGGTTAATTATGCCTTATCAATTATGAAAGGTAATTTAATGACATGTATTGTTTCAGTATGAAAGGCAAATGTTATACAAATTACATATTTATAAGGATTTTGTTAGTGACATTAAACATGTTTTTTTTTTCAATTTAGTCCAATGACTTAAAAGGAAGTATGTAGGTAAGTATGCAAAACTTATATTTTGTTTTTATTTAATTATAAATGGTAGGGTACCTTTACCCTACTATTTATAAATTCGTAGAGATTAAAGTATATATGAATATTTTCGTATTTTCTTATATTAAAAAATGCTAAAAGTGATATTAATTGTTAGTTAAATCTCCAAATTATATCTCTTTCAATCATTTCACAAACTAAACCTTAGATATATATACCTACCTACATTCCTACGTATATTATAAGATATTTGACATCCTATCTAAGTACTTACTAATTAAATCAAGCACCGACTACTGCAATATATCGTATCGATAAACCGCTAGTATAAATAATATTAAACGAGGGGCCTCTCCCCCTTTTTGGGGGATACTATCCAAACATTTTTATTATTAACTATGAGACACTTATCAGTTAATCTTACACCGTTCCACAATAGCAGCTAATCTCCAGGCGTGATAGAAATTTATCTTCGGTATCACATTTATTGTCACTTCGCCCCTCCAGCGGTTGTTTGAGAAATATTTGGAGATTTGGGGTGTTATTTTTGTATGTTTTATTAAGTGTCTTATCTTAAGATATGTTTTTATACGATATACTTATAAAATGTGATTATTAGTTTGTTTTCTAACTTACAAAAGCTTTACGCTGTATCCCGCATACTCCGATGCCTACTTTCCGCGGATTTTTTCGAGGCAACGCGTGTTGGGTGTCGGGAGTAAACACCGTGTTTTGACTTACACCAGAGCAAAGAAATAAAAATACTAAATATTTCATTTGTCCAGTGGGAATCGAACCCAGAACTTGTCGCTTTTACAGTTTATTTTCTAACTACATTAACTTTTATTCATCAGCTATATTTCAAAAAGTTTACTCACAACGTGTCTCCCAGCATCTTATTCCAACCAATATTTTCAACAACAATTCGCATTAGCAAAAACAGTGCGGGCGTGCACAGTGCAGCAATATTTCATCTTGGCTGGCCAGAACAATAATAGCTCTTGGAGTCGAAGCCACGGCACGTTCGCCCTTACAATGTTGACCACCACCGTTCTAAGATGACCTCTCCTTTCTCACCAAATTTCTTGTAACTAAATACTAAAAGTTAACTTTAACGAGCTCAATTTTAAATGGTTGCCCATATACCATCGACAGCATCCATGTAGACAAAATATTGGAATACTCCGAAAGCAATACGATATTGGGTTAGGTTATGTGTTGTTTTCAAAGAGAAGTCAGGAGAGGTGAGTGTTGATGCGTCAGATGCCAAGAGGCTAACTTTGAAAGCTTTTAAATAAACATCGCGAGGTTCCTATTGAATGTCAAAATGTTTTGAGACCAGGACGTGCGGTTGCCATAAACTATATTTCGGTTACAAGTGGTTGAAGCATCTCTGTAATTTCCGGTAGCTAGTATGTAGGTGTATTGTGGATTACCATCGTATATTAATTTAGAGGAAACAAAGTAAACATTTTACGGATATAAAGATGCTCAAATTTAATCTAATTAATTCCGTGTTGAGTGGCGGAATTAAACGCCGCACTTGATCTAACAAATACTACTCTGATAACCAGAGCGAGGAAAGGAAATTAATATATAATCGATTTCCTTAAGTGAGAATCGAACTCACAATTTGTCGCGCTCTTACACTAGCACGCTGTATACGCCTGTGAAAAATAATGGTTATGAAGACAGAATTTATCATAAGTAAATAAAATAAATCAGCTTCACGCTGTATCCCGCACACAGCAAGGTAGGTAGGTAGAGGGCACACAAGGCTCGTTCCCCACTTTTTGACATTGCGTGTTGAGTGGCAGAACTCAACGACACCCTTTGCTTCGACGCTGGAGCGGAGAAATGGAAATATAAACGTAAATAAATGTTTCACTTCCTCGAGTGGAAATCGAACCCACAACCATCGCGTTACAGTCACCCCCTTATGACGCTGCGCCACGGCCTCATAAGTAGTATCAAAAAACAACACAACACAAAAATTTACCAAAACAAACGTTCACCCCATTCCTCTAAATTCCACCAAAAAAAAAACCACCAAAAAAAAGCTTGTAACCAACCGAATAATTCCGGATCCCGGCAATTGTCACGCTGACAGCCGCCGGTGTCTTTGTTGCTTCTCTTGTAATCTTCAGCTAATCTCTTTTAATGCAACCAGATGTGAGACTGCATTTTGAGACATTTGATTGTTGAATGCTGTATCGATATAAGTATAACTCTATAGCGTTATAATAATGATTATTTATGTTTTGGGTTGATGAAAAGTTATGGGTTTGGTTGCAATTATGAAACTAATTATATTTTTAAGAAATTATATATACTGTAACGCGACGTTTGTGGGTTAGATTGGATTTTTTCGTTCTGGCAAAAAAATAAAATGTAAGTTCTTCCACTCAGCACGCTGTCTTGAAATATTCGGCGGAAAGTGGAGAACGGCGTGTACTAACACTAGGTTCCCTCTATCTACCCTGCTATACGCGGGATACAGCGTGAATCTGATTTTTAATTCACTCAATCTAAATAACGTAATAGATGTCTAAACGCCATCACAAAAAGTGCAGCAAAAGCGGCACAATTGTTCATCGATCACTAAACAAACGATAGCCGATTCTTTGTACCAATCAATGGGGTGCCGTTAATACTAGACCAATGCGACATCGAGTTACACCCAATTATACTTCAAAAGGAGCTAATAAACCATATGTTATCCTTAATACTATAAAAATAAGGTTGAAAATGCACAAATATGAACAAAATGAACAGCAAAATAAAGTTAGTTTTCGTGTTTTTTGCGCAATGATACCACCACCGGCCGGTTCGTGAATATTCCGTCGCGTCAGGAATTAAGCCGTTTTGTCTCCGTTTAATGGTCCAAACGTGACCGAAGGCCGATATCCTAATTTCTGTATAAATTATTTTTGTTCGAGATGCGGTGACAATGAACAGACGGACTCTATTCAGTTATAACTGCTTAACATAATTTATGGGAACTCAAAGATTAATGTTCTCCTTTATATATATATATGTGCGATAAGTGATGGTTTTTTATTAAAATATTAGAAAAAAATATTAAAACGGCATGTAGAATCACAAGGCGAGCAAAGCAGCAAAAAAATGATAACTAGAAAATGCCATAGTTTAATTCTATATAAAAAAATACAACCCACAGTAGAGTAGGCAGAGGAAACATAGTGTTAAGACACTTCGTTTTCCATTTTCCATCGAATTCTGAAGGCATTGCTTGTGTTGAGTGGCGGAACTCAACCCCGCGCTTTGCCTCGACACCAGAGCGATGAAATATACAATTAAATAAAATAATACTTTTTAAAACGTATGTATATGCATATATTGTATACATATATAAATGTGGTAGATAATTATAATATATTCCTCCAAACACTAAAAGCAACACACGCCAGGAAAACCATTTAAATGAATAAACAATCTGTTGATACGCTCGACTATCCTATAAAGAGGCAATAAAAAACAAAATTTCCCTATAAAAGTGCGGTAGTATCTGCTGACAGCGGCGGAAGTCGTTCTTTTTCCTGCTGATAGCGAAGACAGCACTAGGAAGTGTTCTTCAGAGCCTGAAATAAAAGAAATATGGCAAGTACAGGGCGGTCAGTTTTATAAGTGAAAATTCGTGTTGAAAGAATAGTTAATTCCTTGGGTGTTTTTCTTTGATAACAGCCTGTATGTTTCTCTCAGTAATTAGTTAGTATTTAGTAAGGAATGTAGGTATATTGAAAATTTATTGATATCGATTTGTACATTTTTTTAATTTACAACGAAATAGGGAAATGGTAATGGCGAATTCATTTATTTATTTTTTGGTCATATTGGCTGTTCTGTTCTGTTCTTTCTATTATGGCGTTCCGAGCGTGCCAGTTGAGCACAAAATCACTTCGCCAGTGTCACGTTGAATGGAGAACTCACGAAAGAGGTTGTACGGTAAAAAAAGGAATAATATTATACAACAGAAAAATGCATGTTTAAGAGAGATCCAGTTAAAATATGGTCGTATTGGCACAGTGGCGCATAGTCTGAACTGACAGCGTGACGATTATGGAATCAAGAGGAATTATTATATTTAATTCATTTCATTTTATCATCCTGATAGACATAGCGTGCCGTCATATTCCGTTAGACATATCCAAAAATATGAAGTGAATATCTCAAGGCCGTCGTTGCGCAGCGGCACAAGGGTGTGACTATTACACGAAGGTTGTGAGTTCGATCCCCACTCGAGGAAGTTCACTAGGTTCCCTCTGCCTATCCTGCTGTGTGCGGGATAAAGCGTGAAACTGAAATTTCCAAAATAATATAAAACTACTATAATACTTACAATTCCAGTAACTAAATACAACATTACATTACATAAGACATTTACTAAAACATGTATACTAAAGCATACGTTCCAATTTGGCGCAGGGTTGCCAGCTATGGGTAAATAACCGCGCAAATTGTTATCTTGTGAAACGAGACGTGTGATTCGAGCAACGACGCGTGATCGCCGCTACTGCGGTGCGGAGCGCTCTTCAGGGGATAGTGGTGGAATGTATCGAACTTATACGAATATATCGATATCTAGTTTTTATTTTTTTCTAAGTAAGTATATAAGGCAACGTGTTCTTATATTATAAAAATCATCTGGAAGTTAAGTTCTGAAAATATGTTGCAAAGTTTACTTTTGCTGTTATCATTTAAGTTTTGACTTATAATTTCAATACAACATTTATAAAGAAAGAAGTAGGAATCAACTTTACCTAATATCATTAAAACTAAGTCTATTATTAGTGGTTAATAAAAAAGAACATACTGTATACAGCAACCAAAACGTAAACCACTTCTAGGGATATTTATGACATTATAAACCCTCGATAAACCAGTCGTACATCACTAAAATTTCTGAAATGTAATTTTCCGACGCTAGCTCGCGAACATTTGTAGCTTTTCCGAGTGTACCGGGAAATTGCGATCTCTGCGCTGAAAAATATGAGATCTGCCGCAGTTCGCTTAAATTACAAACACACAATTTTATAATAATCTGCACTGCGGTCGTTTTGGTTTGCTTTTACCGAAAATTTCGAATAAATATCTGCCTGGAATTTTTTTCAAATAAAGATGGGCTTACATTTTCAACCTGTAAAAATGATTTTTAGCTTTAGATTTCTATAGCATTCTGTTTTTGGAGCATTATTTTTTTGTTGTGAGTGGAACGTTTTCATTTCATTCTAGTATTTCATGGAACCACTCATATCTTAGTGCCTACTTCTGCTTAATATACTGCATTATTGAAGAAATCAACGGAATAATCTGTTTATTTCCTCCTTTATTCGTATAGGTAGGTATATTCCCTGAAATAACTAGGGCGTATGTAGAGTGCCTAAATATGTTAAAATATTTTTTATTCTTATTGCTATAAATGTATAAAACTGCCACTATTTATTCTTCTAAATACGAGATAATAATGCTTATAATAAGATTATTCTTTGAATATGATGGCAATATAGTCGAAAGTTAACAAAGACACAATATTTTCTCATTAAATCGAGTAGAAGAGAGAGAAGAGAGGAAATAGAGACTTGTTTGAGAACTTTGAAAATATAATATCTTGTATAACAATGTACCTAAATACATATATCTCAAAAGTGGCCCTTGTATAATATGTTCAATTCGCATCCTTCACTGGGCAGTACATCGATGAGTGATTGCGAACATGTGCTGTTCTGGACCCCTGATAGGGTTGCTAGGATGGAGTAGTAATTTAATATCTTATTTTAATATAGCTCCCACGCCGTCTTTAAATTATAATTTAAATTAAAGGATTTCATATTAAAAAATAATAAAGTAGAGATAATTTCTCGTAACTATTTTGAACGTAATAAAGTATAAAAATATATTAATAAAATTGTCTCATAAATACATAATTTAACGAATATAGTCAATTTATTAAAAAAAACACCTATTTTTTAAATCTCATTAGTCACAAACAAAATATACCAGATAATTGTTAAAAAAAAACCCCACACAAAGAGCTATAAACACTTGAAGTGCCAAATCGTACGTTAGAACAAATTGAGCAAACAACCCTGCCTAAGACGAGGGTTGCTAAGATAATTATCTTTTTTACTGAACGCACCCGACGCAGTTCTAATACCGTGATAAATGCTGAAAGCTTGCCGGTGACGCGGAAGGAGGGTTCACTTAGTTTTGATTAATAATGTACTTGTTACTTGTTCTCCTTACTTGGTGCAACAGATGCTCTTTATATTTTTTCATACAATTTTCTTCGCGTTTTTGGGGATCTATTTTAATTTCACACGCGATTAGATGCACCTTGTTTTGCTGACGCTATTAGATGATGATTTCTTTCCCTCCTTTTGCGGGCCCTTATAGATAAATTATGATACTTTAGATAATGGTATCTCAATTACTTCAACATGTTGCTTCTTTTATACAATTTTAAAGGTTATATTTAATTTATTATTTATATTTTGGTACGTATAAAATAGAAATAAGCTTAGGAAATAAGGCTTTAATTATAAAATAAACAAATACTTGAAGGACCCTAAAGGAACAAGCTATACCAGCAATAGATCAAGCCGAATTACCCTAATTTAGATCCCACTTTAACATGAAAACACACATCTTCGTAAAATATTACTTCACTATTATGACTCAATCGACTACCTATCAGTAAACAATCTACACGCCATATCAAATTTGACTTCTAATTTCTTTATTATAGGTTCATAAATTGCTTGAATTTCATTTTTAACGTAGGCCTTTCGCAGTATTATAATAAAAATTGTCTGATAAAAATTGTAGGTTAGAACCCCTCGTTTTCATAGCGAGTAAAATAGGCCCTTTGTTTTTCTATGGGGATAAATTAAGTTTAGTTAGAGCAATGCTCTTTGTATAATCGGGTTTATAATTTTTCAATGGATATCTCGAAAACAGTCATTGATATTCTACTTTTTGCATTAATATTGGCACAAAGCTATACAAACTAGATATAAACATATATTTAAATACAAGAAACCCCATAACTATTTAATTAAAATTATATTATTAAAATATATTTTTAACGACTACGTCCAAAACAAAAAATTAAAAAAAATGTTTTGTAAAGAAAATTATGACAAATATTATATGTATATCATCCATAATTTTTTTAAACGCATGTTACCAATGGTGACATGATAAATATCCTCATGTGAAAATTAAATTATGGGGGGTGGTCAATGATAAATGTCCAAGCTGACGATCTGACACGGACTAATAGTGCCATCTATCGTGAGGCCAGTGCAACCGCTGGTGTCAATGCGTGCTGGTACCAGAAGATGACGCTGTGGGATAATATGATAGATTATAAAATATTTAACTTTTTCATATTATTTATTATTATTATTTACTATGAATAATAATAAAATAAACATATTTATTAGTAACGAATTTAAAAAAATATATATTTTATTTTATTTTATTTTTTTAAATGAAAATAAGTCAATAAAAACGTTAAACCGTCTAGGTATTTTTTAAAAAAGAAAAAATATATCAAAAATCTTTTAGAAGTTTACATTAGTCTCATAAAACATGTACAAACTTTTCTTATAGGAGGGGCTAACTTAATACTTCTAAGAAGTTCCATTATGATCCATAAGATGGCGCTTTTACAGTTTTCTGTAAATTGATATAAAATGTATTATATATAATGTACAACTATGTGTGGTTACAAAGCGATTATTTTTAAGAAAGAAGATTATTTTATATAAAATAAATATATATTTTTTATTATCATTACAGTTGCGCAATAACTTATCTGATTGTACGTGATGTTCGTGAGTTCGATTCTCACTTGTAGTTTTTTTTACTTAAACAATTTTTATTTTCTTACTCATAAGACATTACGCGGCGTTGAATTCTGCATTTCTGCAACATATTGGTTGAAAGTCTAAGACTACTGTATTTCTGTCTACCTTGCTATATAGAAAAATTGTTTGTTTATTTGTATGTTTATTTTACAGATAATATTATAAAAAAAAAAGTTATAATGACAATAATTTTTATATTTTTTTTATATCTATAGGTTCTTGGAAAAAATGGCGTTCGTGGATGGCTTGATGGAACAACAGAGAAGTCAAACTGGCTAAAGTTCGTCAGGTCCACCACGTATCCCCATGACGTGAACGTTCAACATTTGCTGATGGCGGGACAAGTATGAAAACTTTAATATTTTCTAATTTTATAAAATTAATTAAATACTCAATATGACTAATACCTATTTCGTTAGTAAAGTAAGATATTAATAAAAACAGTAAAATATCGTCAAACCAATAATTTTCCTATTGACTTTAACAAAAAAAAATACAAATTTCCATATTTCACGCATAATAGAAGCAAACATAATAAAAAAAAACAAATTAACAAACACAAAAAAAAACCAAAATGAACCACAAATATGTAGTAACTGACGAATCACAACCCTCATCTCAGAGCAACCCCAATAAATGTGGAGCATTCGCAAGTTCCGGTGACAGAAAATCGTTGAACAGTTGTCGCTTCCGGTCAGGCAACAGATGTGATTAGATCCCCCAGGTTAAACACCGTTTGATGTTTTGACCCCATGGCCTTATTGTTTTATTGATAAAAATATTGGGTTTGTTGCTTGAAAAGGCTGAGATTTCCTGATCGCTTTGGAAATATTAAATAATAGCTGTTATTTGTTGTGTCGAGATGTATAAACTATACATATATTTATAAAAACAAAAACATTTAGGTTTAATAAAGGTATAGATATTGGTAAAATCTTTAACATTCAGCCAGCCATGTTTTGTTTTTATTTAATAAATAAAGAATTACATATCCAAATCTCGATTTCATGTATTTAAATGCACATTCATTAAGCATTTAAGGGTTAACAATAGAATTGATAGGTAAAGTCTTACTTTTCTACTGAAATCTCTATTTGATTTTTTTTCTTTATAAGGCTCACCATTTAAAAACAATGTAATATTTAAGATAAATTGTTATAAGCTTCGCCGGTATTTTTCAGATTTGGTACAAAGTGACGCGGGATATTCCGTCAGGACAAGAGTTGCTGTTAGGTCCACGAACGCCGCTGCCGTTACAAGATGTTTTCACAGCTTCTAGTGGTAAGTTTAAATTTTTAGAGAGTTGTAGTGTTAAGACACACCGTTCCCATTAAGACTCTTCCGTTTCCCATTTTCGACTGCATAGTAGAAAAATGAAAATACTAAATATTTAATTTCCTCAAGAGTGAATCGAAAGCACAACCTGCTGCAATTACTCTTATTTCTCTGTTCCTGAGTTACGACTGGCATCTTCTTCAATTTGGGATAGAATATTTAATTTAATTTTGAGATATTTATTTCATATTTTCTTTACCTGATACAGTTTTTGTATAAGATTATAAAATTTTAATCTGATGTAAACATTAGTTTCAAATAGTAATTTCTCCCTAACGCTTACTAAAATCTAAACTAATTTGGCGACTACAGCTAGGAATTGTTCAAATTTTCTAGTATGTAACAAATAATTTTAATAGGGCTGCTTTATTTTCTTATTCATGAGTAGGTTATATACTAATATACATAAGATATTACACGTAGCTATGGGGATTTGTATATAGTTGAATCACCGTCTCGTCACGCTCCGCTTGCTTCAGTTAATTGGAGTCACCTGCCCTCCACGTGTGACTCCTGCCCCCATAAGTATATGTATTTGATTTAAATGTAATAAGCGTCTATATACATAATTACAATTTAATATTTTTATACTACGATTTACGATTTAATAACTTTTCTTATATTGGTACTATTTCTAAATAGCAGAAATTATTTTAAGTAAAAATTACAGTTTCAAATTTGTTTTGGCCCGTTTAATATGAAAAAGAAAATATACTTATTTCTTTTCTATACTTAATATCCAAAATGAAGACAAATAACATAATATACGAGCTCATATGGATATTCGTAATCCACAACGACAACGTTAACCCGCTCGCACTGTATGTGTAAAAAGTGATAGGGCGCGAGCACACGGCGGCACGCGCGCCTGCGATATTTAATTTAGATAAATCGCGACGTGCGACGGCCGATGTGAAAAATCACGCATATGTTATATTAACATAACAGGGGTGGGATTCTTGGGTGGTGCTTTACTAGAAGCGATAGATATTTAATATGGTTTTTCTATAATTTTGGTCAAGAAAATTTTGTTTGCATATTTATTTGTAGATACATAATTAATTCTGTAATGATGTATGTTTATTTGATACTTCAATCATTCTGTCAATAGATTCGTTAAACATAAACTATTTTCGATATCATAAATATTGACTTATAAAATAAAAAAAAACTTGTAAAAACTTTAAATTATATAAACAAATTAATTAATGAAGAATAAAATATTACCATATTTTTGAAAATGCCATACCCAGTCGACTATATTGTCATGAAACCGGGGTCTTCAAAGCTTCCTGTACAGGCTTCCGGTAGACGGCGACGCAGCCGGCGTTGTTAGTGATTTATGCTATTCAAATTATCCATAATTACTGACTTCAAATAAAATTATTCACCTTTGACTTACGTGACGTTGATATCTTTGATGGGCCTCATTATCTACATAGTTCGATGCATATATGTGTATATATATAATGTTATAAGCTATATAAAATACTGTACGTAAAATTATTAATTTTACAATTCCCCAAATCACCCTAAATTGTGTGCACCCATTTCTTGTATTACAATATTGCAACACAATTCCACAATGACTCTTAAATATGATCCCTAATTAGAATCGATTTGCAGTGGCTCCATTGAAGCATTTGTCATAATGCTGCGGGCGCTCTTGCGCAAGACATGATTGATGAGGCCCACGAGAGATGGAGAGGCCACCTATAGCTCCTTTCATTCAATAATTCGATAACACAAACTTTGGCTAAAGGATTAATAAATTCAACGTCATCTGTTCAAGATAAATGCCTGCGCTCGGAAAGTAAAAGCTGGAGTGACAGATTTTTGATAACTGGTGATTGATCTTTGTTTTTGTTAGCAATTTACTCGCATCTATCCTTATATTTAGCATAGTAAACTAGTTTTCAATGGTAATTTATTAAGAAACCTGCTCTTGAGCTTATTTAGTTTTACGACACATTATATGGAAAAATATCTTAATAATTATGTCAAATGAAAAAAAATATGATAGTCTGGTTGCCGTCATTCGTAATAACAATAATGTAAAGTTAACCCTTTATTACTCTCTTTTTTTTCAAATTGGCCGCGTGCATTCGTGCGAGTAATGAATGAGTGTCGCGCGCGTTGACATTTGTCATCGTGCAATTGTCGCGCAGATTAAAATTGATGACGTTGCTTTGTCCAACGCCGCGCATGCGCCATTGTTATGGGTAGAGGCGTATTATCACGCTGTTGAATTCAAATCTTTTTGTAAATCTGATAAGAAATCCTATGACATTTATATATACCAAACCACATTATCTTAATTATAGTCAAAATAATAAATTTAAAAATAAAAATTAAAATTTGGTAATTATTTAAAAAAAATACCTCTGAAAATAATAAGATATTAGTAATATGCTCATTATCCTAAACTGTGTTAACGTATGTTGCTACCAAAAAGCTATATTTATTCTAAGAATATGTAATATCTAAAATTATTAAAATCCGTATCATTGTGCAAAGATCGAAAATTTTAACAAACGCAACGATCCCCCCACAAATTGAATGATTAATCAAAAAATTAACCGACGACAATAGTCTCTCACCCTCCATTAAACCGAGTACAATCGCTCAGCGTCCCACATCGCGTATTTATTTAACAATCAAATAAATATTACGGACAATAAAATAGAAATATTTCAATTTAATATTCCCGCCCCCGGTGAAGGGTTAAATCTGGTACAGGAGCATTTGCCGAGACTTTTGTTAGAAGATTAATCGGTGATTTCACTATCTAGATTGAACGCAAAATTTAACAATTTTAATCTACTATAGATAATAATGTAAATAATTTCTATTCATTTTATTTTTTCTTATTTTATTAATCTAACAGATTATTATACTGAAATAAAAAAAAAAAAAAAAATATGTATTTCACTAAATACATATTTCACTAAATACCAGGTTATAATATTTATTTATTTAGTGATACCAGTTTATAGAAACAGTATGAATTAATCTAGTTATTATAGATTCCATCAGAAATGATATCCTGTGCAACGGTAAAGGTCCGCTCGCACCGCGGGGAATAACGGCGGCGACGCACCTGACGCGTTCAGAGACGCCGCGAGCGGGGACAGCTTATTGCTCTAGCTTTTGCAATCTACATTTATAAATGAGACTAAAATTACTGAAATAATAATTTTGCATTCAGTTAGATGCTTAATTTTTACCTTAAGAAATTGATTCAAAGGAAAACCTCTGCTTCATATAACGATCTAGTATATTTAACAATTAAATTAATTAAATAACTCTTATATGTCAATCAACCAATTTTATTGAACGTTTCATGGAATTTTGGAAGATTTCAGATAATAAAATATAATTTATAACATTTGGGTATATGAAAACTACTTACGTTACAAACAACCTTGGGATTTTTGAAGGTTAAACATTTTTCCCATAGTGAAAGTAACTTAAAGTATAAATACTTACAACACACATCACACATTTCCATAAGTCTCTTGAAACAACAGGTGAGGTTTTGTGGGGGGAGTGGAATTAATTCAAAAGATCGGTAAGTCACCGTCACGCTCCCCGATTTGCGCCATTTGGGTAACGTCGTGGGAAAACTTAACGCACCCGCTGCCTGTGGGCGGTTACTCTAATGAGTTTCGAATATTAGCATGAATAACGAATAGACTAAAATAAAAATTAAGTTGTCGTAAATGCAGTATCTTTTAAAGAAAACTGATATTCATTTAGATATTGAAACTGCTATACATTCAGACATTTAAGCATATTAAATTCTATATTAACTATAAGTCTAGTCTAGATCAAAACCATAGATAGATAGATAGATAGATAGATAGATAGCTAGATAGATAGATAGATAGATTTATTGTTATAATAATCATGATATTAAAAAAAAGCTTACAAATCTCATCTTTGTTTATACTTTGCTCTAACAACGCATAAAAGAAACATTATGTGGAGTGAATTAGTAAAATACATGAAATACATTCCATTTAAAATACGCATTGTCCAAGTAACTGTTATAAAATAACAATAAAAATAAAGTTAAGAATTCTATAAATTTTTAGATAACAAAAACAATTTACTGAACCCGTTCTATCCGGGGTACGAATGAAAAACGTCCTTTCCTGATTCCATCGCCAATTGGTTGTTGGTATGGCTGGTATTCTTAATGTGCAAATTCTGTAAACATTTTATTGATATCGAATATATATTGCTTCCCTGTGTGGTCCACATATACTAGGACTAGTTGAATACACTGACTTTACTTGTCTACGCTCTACAGAATCTCTATAGTAGAGTTGTCTAGTGTACTAATCTATATAGAAATTATCATTTTCAATTAATACCTTCAATTTTAAAATATTAATAAATAGAAATAATTACTATAAACCATTTTAAAGACAAATGGTACAAAATAAATAAATATTCACATGTACAATTGTATGATAATCTATATATATATAATCGAAAGGTCACTCACTCATCCCGAAATCTCAGAAACTACATGTGCTAGGAATCTGAAATTTTGTATAAGAGTTACTTATAGGACGTAGGTGCTCGCTAAGACGGCAATTTGCAATATTCGATTCCTAAGGGGTTGTTTTTGGGGTTGAAAGTTTGTATGAAACTTCGTTACTACAAATGCTAGGAGTCTAAAATTTTGCATGGACGTCACTTATAGGACGTAGGTACTCATGGAGACAGAAATTAATAATAACGTAATTCACGCAGGCGAAGCCGCGGGCGGGACACTAGTTTCTAATAAAAATATTTTAATAATTGCATATTATGGAATGCAATACTATTAAACAAATAACAAATAATGCTTTAGATATTTTACTATTATTATGTCGTAGTCCCAATTAAGTCCAAGCATAGCTGCGTTAGTGATGGCTGATATATTCGTAATAAATATATGGAATTTTTTAAAGTATACACTGTATACGCGTCTATAATATTTAAATATTAACCTGTTAGTTACAAATAAATAATATTATAATAGTTAAAAAATTTCAAACTATATTTGTCTTAGAATCATTTAACTTAAGAATTAGAATCATTTAATATAAGAATTAGAAATAGATGGATAGAAGAATTAGATTTCTACATTTTTTTCAAGAAATTATAATTAATAACTGTCTCACATCTAAAAAAAGTAATGGATCATATTTAGGTGTCAGACTAATTAAACATTAATTAATTTATCAAAGAAACATAAAAAAAGCATATTAAAACAGAAATTACATATTTAAAATTTAATAAAAGCTCGCGGTGTCACGCATAGATGATTTCCAATGTGAATGGGTCAGGTAACCCTCGGGGTGGGGGTGGGGGTGGTAGTGTACCAACACTTCAGTATCGCGTTGACATCATATACAGTCCGGTTGACCTCTCACCTTCGGTATCCTAGTGCTTAGTAATATAATTGACGATATAGAACAGGTGAGTTTTGAAGAGTTTCACTTTTTATTTAACTTTAAAGCTTTAATGTCTATTTTAATATAAATTTTGACATTTTTTTATTTTCTTTTAATAAGTATAGATTTTGATATTATAATAATAAAATTAGGACCAGTCGTGGCGCAAGAGAAGTTGGGGATTCCCGATTCCCACCTGACGAACTGTAGTATATTATATTTTCGAGGCGAAGCGCTGCGTTAAGTTCCGCTACTTAACACACACTTTAGAATTCAGCTTAAAATGGAAAACGGAGTGTTTCAACATTAGATTCCAGTATACGGTTATACAGTGTGACGCTAATATGAAAATTAATTTCAACTATTTGAAAATAAATATTTATGAAAACGTAAAACTATTTATTAATATTAGTTATTTTGTTCCTACTTCATTTTATTCCGATGATATCACTATCCTTGCGGGCTTATCGCGGACGTCTCGTTATACAATGCTCGAGGCGTGGCTCCGCTTGTCGTGACTTGAATTAATTCTGCATGTGTCAATGTTACATATTTCATACTTCCGACGCGAGCTCGTGATCTTCGAATCATGTTGGATGTAGCTGGTTGATGTCTTTGTAGCAGCCAATTAGGGCACGAACTTATTCTATAATGTCTTAAAGGTTTAAAGAATAGGGTTTTTTTAGGTTTTTACTATTATATAGATGTCAGTCGTGGCGCAGAGGCGCAAAGTGGGATTGTAAAAGTTACTGGTTGTGGATTCGATTCCCACTCGAGGAAATGAAATATTTATTTAAATTAATATTTTAATTTGCTTGTTCTGGTGTCGAGGCCGAGGTGTTCCTTTTACCTACTTTGCTGTATTTTTATTTGACATTTTTGCCTAAAGTATGAAAAAAAAATACTAATTTTTTATTAGGTATTTTAAATTTAATATTTCAATTTAAAGCCTCATATTGCTACTGTATTTCTATTAATTTGAATAGATATAAGTAATCGCACTTAAGCTTTCTAAATGGAACACCCAATAAAACAAATTAATTCGTGTCAGGATGCTGCATAGGCTGCCAGCGGAGGTTTATGCATCCTGTTATGAAAGTCTCCTATTAATTGCTGCTCTCCTAGTACCTACAAGCTTGATTTACATGACGTTATTGGCTATGGAATAGATAAAATCGAGATTTAGATTTTGTTTTTGCGTTATAAAGTGTTCTTATCGTTTTACAAGTCAATACAGTGGTCATTGAGAGTAGCTTATGAAGTTGCTAAAGTATTTTTTATGTGTAAAAATGTTATATTTTATAAAATATATTTTATTGAAATGAAAATAGAAAAAAAATGCTTTTTTTTAATAACATAAATAAATATTTTACATTTATATAAAAATAATATTATTTCAAAATCGATAATGTGTACCTACTAAGCGATTTATCCTATAAAAAAATCCTATGATTGAAATCCCATACTTATAAACAAATATTTCTTACATTTACAGGTCGCGACAGCTCTAACTTGAGCTCATCGAACTCCCAAACCCATACCGAAGACGAAGAACGAGAAGACACAGAACCACGTTGCTCGTTCTGCGACGCGCCGTACCCCAACATTGATGCGTAAGTTTATTTGATATTTTAAAATATTTTAGCAAATATCTTAAAATAATTTTCAGAAGATAATAAATAACATCACCATAGATTTAAACTTAAATATTGAAAGTATCTCTTGATACGCCCTCCTCATTTTCAGGAGATACTATAGATGTTCGTGTAAACGTAGTTTCTTTTTTATTTTTCGTGGCACATTTCTTGTTAGTAAAATTTCTGGGATGGGAACAGACTATTCTGGGATGGGCACGGACCATCCGCTTTCTACGCCTATCCACTTTCTATACAGCAAATATATGAACCAATTCATCAAATGCAATATCATCTAGAAATCTTTCTCACAGCGCGACGCTACAATAATCGATGTTCGAAACTAACAAAACGCCTATTAAATCTTATTTATCTATATAAATGCGTCTCATTAGAATAAAATGGTTCATAATTATTGTAATAACGCAACAATACAGATAATAGCGATTAAATTCAAATTATTCATTTGTATTTTATCTGTGCTCGGTCGATTCATTCAAAGCTAACAGAAGTCAATCAATTTCAAACGTCTTCAGATCCATTAACCCAGCATCATTTACTATTTGGTCTTCCAAGGCGAGGTCTGCTTGAGATTTATCTCGAGATGTGTTCTGTTGATAAGACACGCGGTAACTCGCTCTGGGCACGCGACGTCGTAAGATCATTTTTTAACTTTGCTTTAGGTAACTAAACTAAAAAAATGTGTACAACTTACTCTTTTAGTTTTTACTTCTGAATGCACGAAGTTTGATACGATCTTAATGTTCTGTTTAATTAAATTAATTTATCTTTAGTTTTTGATCGTTTTTCTTTTCTTTTTTTTTTATATAACTTTTAATAGAAATTAAATTTTCATACAAGAATTTCATTAAAAAAAGGCGCCAGCTAACAACGAATAAAAAAACTCTAAATTTAACTACAAAAACAATACCATTTTAATAACAAGCAATGGTTCTAATGGCGTGTATCATCACATACAGGTGATATGATGCGCTATCATAGTCATTAATAATGCACGATCTAGATTATAGACATGCACCATTTTAACCTATCCTTGCTGTTATCGTGTTATCAGTGCCTAATAGTGTGTTAGAAAACATTTTATTATCATTTTATATATCGATATTTTATATCGATATTTATATGTGATTTTAAACTATTAATATTTATGTTAAAAAATGATAAATATAATATTGTAGGTGTGAAAGTAACTTCCTTTATGTTTGTATGTTGCTCTTGTATGACTAAATTTGGTATGGAGAAAGCTTGGAAATTAAAAAAAACAGGCGATCTTATATGAAATATTTTTTTAATTAATCACTGAAAGTTATTTGAAATTAGTTTATACGTTAAAAGTTATTATAGACTTAAAAATATAATTTTAGTATAATATTAGAGTTTTTTTTTTAATTAAATAACAATAAAGTTTATATTATTCGAAATCATTGCCAAAGTTTTGCTTAACTGGGACTTTTAAATCAAAGATTACAAAACGATGCAATTTAATAAAAAAATAGTTACCCAAAACCGCAGTTTCGTCACTAATAGCGAAAAAAACATAAAAAGGAGTCGTGATTTACTTCTATTATTGGCAATAAAGTAAAATAAACTGTGCTAGCTATAATTTGTATACCAGCTACGTATTTTAAATAATACGTAATGTAAAAATAAATATTTATTATATCAAAAAAAAATCAGCTTCACGCTGTATCCCAAACACAGCAGAGTAGGCAGAGGGAATCTAGTGTTAAAACACTACGTTCTCCACTTTCTGCAGTGGCAGAATTCAACACCGCGCTTTGCCTCGACACTAGAGCGAAGAAATGGAAATATGACCGTAAATAATTATTATATTATGTCATATATCTTTCTTACCTCATAGCATAGAGTACTTAAACATAAAAAAAACATTTTTTTTTCGTAGCATTTAGTTCTTATAATTCTTTTTGAAGTACTTGTCCTTAAAAATAACTTGGCTGTAAAATTTTTTGAAAGAAATCCGAACTTATAACCACTATTTTCAGTGCTAACTGAGCCATAGCGACGTCATTATCATTAATGTCCTACAAACTTATTTTGTAATACCTCAAAAGCTACCTACCTATTATTTATATACCTGATAAATTGCTACCTCTAAAATTAATTTCAATATCTATCCAATCTAACATCCTAGTACATTTTTTTTAATGAATAATAGCTTCAATCTATCAACGTACGATAACGTAGATTGTCATAATTAGTTGTCAACAAATAGAGACCAAGGCCAAGTTGAATTGTTTGCTTTATGAAATCTGTTTTGTTTATTATAACTTAACGTTAATAGTCGACAATGGATTATTGAAATGTAACTTTGCGTCGGTAGTGCGATATTAAGTGACCGAGTCACTAAAATGTTATTATTTAAATAGAAATAGATATTTTTTAATTGTTTTGAGTGTCTGGTTGTTTCACAAACAAAATAATCAAAAGATTTTCTTTTTTAACAATAAAAAACGCAAATTAGATTGACAAAAATAAAAAAGATATAGATTTTTTTATCATTATTTTATCAGTTTATATTAATTTTCTATAAGCTATATATTTTTTTATATGAAAATACAGTAAAGCTAGTAACATTTTAACACTTCTCCAAGAATCAGTGGCGTATGTGGGTGGAGTTAAATGGCCAGCTCCGAACGAAAGTTGTTCATTGGATGTTATCAATTCGAGAACACGCAGATAGCTGAGATCTGCATCTTATAATGACTATTGTACTCGTATATTTGAACTCAAATTTGCATCACACAGTTAATTAATAGCTATATTTAAATATAATTTATTTTGCAAGTTAAAATTTTGATCGTAAATCTTCTCGTTATTTTTTTAATGCTTCTAATTCCATTAATGTTTCATTTTATAAAAGAAAACAAAGAAAAAGATAGTTCTTTTTTTATCGATTTCATGTTAACATACATCTCCCCAACTTTCCGCTTAATTCTCGAGATATACCGTGCTGATTTGCGTAACTTAACGCCGAGCTTTGCTTTCGTACCAAAAGAATCAAGAAATTAATTCTCAAGAGTGGGAATCAAACCCCACAACCGTCCCATTTACAACCACACGGCACAGCACCACGCCAGCCGACATATTATAGCTATTTTATTTATCTAAACAATCATTAAAAAAAAACACAAATTCAAAGTAACTTATGCAATATGCTATTAAGAAGAACACAATTGGTATCTGTTCGAACATTTACTCGGGTGTTGGTAGGTTGTAATAAAAACATCTGGTGAAGATCGCCTGGTCAGATAGAGACGCGTGCCCGGGGCTATAGCGGTGCGTTCTGTAAACGTCATGGCGTTGCTGAGCTTTTGCAACTGAGAAATCCATTTAATTCTAATATTAGAATATATAGAATTTTAATATTTTGTTTTTAGTTTCAAGCTGTATCCCGCACACAGAAATAGCAGAGGTAATCTAGTGTTAAAACACTCTGTTCTCCATTTTCTGCGGAATTTTGCGTTGCGTATTGCGTTTTGAGTGACAGAACTTAACGCCGCGCTTTGTCTCTTCATTATATTATACAAAAATGATTTACTAACTATACATACATTTATACTTATATATATTATAATTATATTACACCATAAATGATATAATCATAAATAATTCCTAATGTGACGAATGAAAGAAGATAAATCTCTCAAGAAATAATTGCGATAAGTAAATGGTAGCAAGCTGTTAAATTACCTATTTGCTGTTGCTCTTACGAATACCCAGTACAGGGCTAAACTACGCAATCTACAGCTTACATGTTGGAGATAGAACCATTACTGACGTTAGATTTTATTTCTAAGATTAATTAAAAGATACGGCGGGCGGTCGGCCGAGAGTGAAAACGCTGTCTTATCATATTGACAAGCACGAGGGTATCGTATAAGCGACGTCGAACGGCCTTTCTCTAAAGCCAACAATAAATATATGTTTGTACAGCCCGCAATGTAATTTGGTCAATCAAAATGTCTCTTATGTAATGGCGAGCAGGTGTAACGTTTCTAGTAGCCAGAGGCGGTAAGGGTTGCGTGCGGTGAACCAGTTAAAAGTCGCTACTAAAATCGTTCTCACAAATGATCCGTTAGTGTGTCCGAATAGATTTTTAAAAGGTTTGATTCATTTGATTCATTTAATTTATAACCAACTTTCGAGTTGCGTGTTGAGTGGCGGAACTTAACGCCGCGTTTTACCTTGAAAAATGGAAATATTATATAATATATATTTGAATAAAAAATGATTGTAATTCTGCTTATGATATTGCTTTGACATGAACATGTAGAATTTATAGCAAAAATGAATTGGAACATTCGCTGTGTGGAGTTTAAACACGTTTGAATTATGTATGGGTCGAGTGGCTATAAGTTGTCTGCGTAGGCGATCTCGGTTCTAGATATAGATATTATTTTGTCTTCCTGTACTGGCATCCGAGTCGTCGCCTAATGCAACTTCACAGATACCAGTTCGTTAAGCTCACAATTTCACTTTCTATTATGGATATTGACGGAATTAGATGGCTCTACACGAAATGACTTACTTGTTACGCGTTAATAACGAAGCGTATATTCAAATATAACTGGTTTTATGTATTCACTATACAAGAAATAAAAATAGTAAAGTATGTTATTTTATTTTTCGTCAAATATCTCATATTTAGTGTGTGAGTCCAAAATGTTAAATATTTCTCTTCTTTTTTCAGATTAGATCGTCACTTAATACAAGCGCACGCGCAGCCAGCCTCGGCGTTTCACTGTGAGCTTTGCAATCGCGCTTATAGTACCCGAGCCCTGCTGCTGCGGCACCGTGCCCTCACGCACACCGATATTAGGAAATATCCTTGTGAAAATTGTCCAAAGGTACTTTTAAGATTCGTCAAAAATTTTGTTTAAAGATAGGAATAACATTTTACTAGGTTTATTATTTCTCTTGGAAAATATGGTTTTGAAAAGTTACGTGCCTTTTTCAAATCATAAGCTTTATAATTTTTTAATGTTATTCTCTATTTAAAAATAATAATAATATAGAGTTTAATTTCAATCAAACTTTGAGCTATTCAAATCAGACGAGCACTATAAAGCTAGAGATCACACAGTAAAAACAATATAAATTTACCACGTGCTTCGAAACCTGATGTTTTCAGGTATTTACCGATCCTTCCAACCTCCAGCGCCACATCCGCGCGCAGCACGTCGGCGCCCGCAGCCACGCCTGTCCCGAGTGCGGCAAGACCTTCGCCACGTCCTCCGGCCTCAAGCAGCACACCCACATACACTCCAGCGTGAAGCCGTTCCAGTGTAAAGTTTGCTATAAAGTGAGTATCTCTTTCTTTTGTTTTTGTTTTATTTTATATTTGAAATCTAGAATCTCTCTTATTTTATAACAATGATTTAATTTTTAATATTATAGTGTAACTTAATTCACGACTGGTTTAGTATCATGGTAAACACTCGTATATATGGTTAATGATGTAAATAATTTGCAAAATATGCTAAAATTTTATTAATCATTGCTTTTCTCTTTTCAGGCTTACACACAATTTTCAAATTTGTGTCGCCACAAGCGAATGCACGTGGCGTGTAGAGCGTTAGTGGAATGCGTCAAATGCGGTCAGTCTTTCCCATCATATGCCTCTTTGACGAAGCATAAGAGATTCTGTGATACTGCCACAGCTAGTGTGAATTTACGTGGCCAATTGCCCCAAGGTCTTCCTCAAATACCGCCTCTACCAAACGTCATGAATACTCCAAACAATACAAATCCATTTCCAATGTACAGAGGACCCGGATTGCCTCTGCCTTATAACACCTTCGCACATTATCCTGCTATATTCTCCGCAGCAGCCGCAGCGTGTCCACCAGAATTTCTTAGCCCTCTTCTTTTTAACGTTCAAGGAGCTAGACTTGCTATGGAACATGACATGGCAATGAACGCTAATTTAGTAGCCAAACAACAAGAAGGACGTATGTCTGTTAAAAGTATTGATAGCTCAACATCTTTGGATGATATAAAGAAGAAAGATTTAGATATTGAAAAAAGTGATGGAGACAGAGTTACTCCGAAACAATCGAGTTTGTATGTAAAACAATCTCCACCATCTGCCGAAGAAGCTTCCTCAAAACAACGGCCTTCTCCAGTTATGCCAATGTCGACTGCAGTCCCACCTTATAGTTATGTTAGGGATGAAATGAAACAAAATTCTCCCTTCAATCTTTCAATGAAACATAATGACATATTAGGGAGCAAGTCTGTATCACCTGCACTGTCGAAAGATATATCTAAAAATTTAGATGATATCGAGAAAAAATGTAGATATTCAGATATAGAGGAAGACGCAGTAAAAGATCAGAATGACCAACCGCTTGATTTATCTGTTTCACGAAAACACGACAAAGATTCTGACATGGAAAATGACGATCATTCCCTTCGTAACTCATCAGTAAAATCATATTCGCCTCCTGAAAGTCCAATTGATCGGGACAACAAGACCCCTGAGAACGAGACAACTAATGTTGATGTGGAAGCAGTTGAAATTGAAGACTCTCCGCAACCGTTAGTGTCACCTCCAATTGCGTTCCCGATGCCAGTGCATCCTCAACATAATAATATAATCGAAGCAATGTACCGGCCACGATTCCCTCAGTTTCACACATCAGAATCAATTCTTAGCTCGTCCCATTCCCCATACGTTCCTAGTCCATTTAATTTTTTATCCCCTCTTCTCGGCACTGATGGACCAGATCGGCAGACAAACGCATACGCAAAGTTTCGGGAACTCAGTTCAGCTTCGGGAAAGCTTCGTGATCGTTACGCTTGCAAGTTTTGTGGTAAAGTATTCCCGAGGAGCGCAAACTTGACACGTCATCTTCGGACGCACACTGGAGAGCAACCTTACAAATGCAAGTACTGCGAGCGCTCTTTCTCTATATCATCCAATTTACAACGTCATGTACGAAACATTCATAATAAAGAGAGGCCCTTTCGGTGTACCCTGTGTGACAGATGCTTCGGCCAACAAACCAATCTTGATCGACATTTGAAGAAACATGACACTGAGGGCGGGGACTCCCCCAGTTCAGCTGATACTGAACAAGACACGCGCTTCGATGATATTCGATCATTCATGGAAAAAGTGACTTGCTCTCCCAGTGCTGGATCACCGTCAGGGAATTCCCCTCATCCACCACACCCTCACCCTCATCGACCTCCACTTGCTATATCTACATAGCCCGGGGCGCCCTCGTTCCATCCGCAATGGCATTTCTAGTGAGTTGAAAAAATTGTGGGTGAACTGATATCGCTTGTTACGTACGTAAGTAACACTCATAGCAATAGTAACTAGTATTATTAGTTCGTTCGTATTATATTACTATAAATTTTTATAATCCATTGCATATTTTAAATTGTAATATTGTAAAGTAAGTAGTTTTTAAAAATAGTTTAGGTAAATGTAACTAGATGTAATTTAATTTTCGCTTTAGCGATATTTTGCACGTAGCTAGGTAAATTGTAAAAAGTAATAGTACTAATGTAGTATATGTTAAAATAATTATATTATTAAGTTCATTTGTAAATTTGTCACATATGTAATTGGCGAAAGTTAAAATTGGAGATCCTCGATCTCGCGTTAGTCAAAAATCTACCAAAGCAATCGTATAAGGTTCGGAATTGATAAATGATATTGGTATAAAAATTAATATAAATTGGCGCTATTTAATCGTTTGTAACAAGTAACTATGCGATTTAAAATATTGTGTTAAATTTGTTATTTACGTTACTGTAAATATAATTAAATGTATTAAAAGCGAACATATCATAATGTTTGTATAAGATCCTAAATTTAGCTATTGAAATAAATTCTTATCTTCTGCATATAAAATTATATTATTGATAAATTTTAATATTAAGTAAGGTGTCTAAGAATAATTATTAAGAAATATCACGTTTGTTAATAAATTTTAAACATATCCACATCTTTTTGGTATTGATTTAATAACGCTACAGATCACACAAACTATTTTTCAAATAATAACATTTTTCCTAACTTTGCTGGCTTACTATGAACATTAAATAGAAATTTTAAATGTAAATTTATTCGTTTGTGGAGATAAAGTTACAGAAACAAACAAACATATACATATGTTTGGACAACGCAATACTTCAAGATAGATAGTTTTACTGTTATCATATCACTTCGTGGCACTAGTAATAATAAGAATTGTCACACAATCAATAAATGCCTCTATTGTTGATATATTGTTTCATTTATTCTATGTCGTAATTGTAACTTATGTTACGAAAGCTTATTACAACGTATATAATGACATGCCAAAATAATAGGTCTACAACGATGATTATAATGATATACTTAATATCAGTCAAATATAAAGAAATATAATAAATATAATTATTTGTATAATAGATGTAAAATAAAAATCAAAGATTTGATAATAGATATAGATTATTATATAATAAAAGAAAAAAATACAAATATCCTTTAACTTTAAGTAAGGTTTTTGAATAAGTTACTATTTTAGTATTAGATTTTAAAACATACAGGAATGCAATTAATCTATAAACTGATATACTTAAATCAAAAGCGAACGAATCAAGTAACATTAAATAAATTAATAATTACGTAAGAGATAACCGTTGCTAACGGTTCTTATCAGTGAAAGCAAGGACGCGTTAGTTGTTATAACTCTTATTAAGCAGCTACTACTATTTGCAAAAAATAGTAAATTATAGGATAAATAAAATGTTTTAATGCATATTTCCATAGTACCATTTCATATTAATTTTATATTAATAATGCATTAAATAATAACTTTTCGATGGGAATAACTTTTCAGATGGAACCTAGTTTTAAGATTTTCGATCCAATCTTTCCGCCGAATTTTCGATGCAGTGCGTGTTGAGTAACGGAACTGAACTCCGCGCTTGCTATTTCTGTCTTGTCCTCATAAAGTGAGAGATATCATGTACGTATGTAAAGTTTGAGAAGAAGTTTAAGAGAATCAATAAATATTATTAATAACAACATATTTAATTTATTATTATCTTTGCTTGTACAAATATTTGAGAATATAGGATCCTTACCGTGTAATGGCGGACCAAGTGGGCGATGGAGCTCCGTGACAGATCGTGGCTAATGGCCAACCTCTTGTAGGTACGTAGGTATAAACTTAATTTATGTGTTCGTTTGTGACATCTTTATGCCTTAACTCCTATTGCGAATTTCAAATTAATTCGGTATTGTGAAAATGTAGCCTTGAGACGCCGTTGCGGTGATTGTCCGTCAATGTGACATTTTTGTGGTCATATAACAATTTGTGCTTATTACAGTATAATTGATTTTATGTAATAATAGATTGGTATATATATAATACAAATTTTTGAATATGTATATGCTTATATTATTAAGGTCTATTTATTGTTTTCTTTATAGAGTGAAATTTGGACAGATGTTTACTTTCGTAATCTGGACATCCACTAAGAAGGGATTTTGAAAAATTTTAACCCTAAAGGGGTGAAATAGGGGTTCAAAGTTTGTATGGAAAAAAAATTAAATCGGCACCGATTTTTATAAAATTTGAAAATTAGATTTTTAAAAGTATTTAATTGAACACGTGTTTCATCGTTTTCTAGAATTCTCTCCCTAATGGTGCAAATAAGGGGTTGAAAGTTTGTATAGATTTTTTTAAATCATCACCAATTTTTATAAAATTTGAAATTCAGACTCTTAAACGTATATAATTAAACACATGTTTCATGGTTTTCTAGAATTCACCCCTAAGGGTCCAAATAAGCAGGCAAAGTATTTTATATTTATATATAAAGGCACTAGTATTTTATATTTATAAAAGATAATATTTTTCACCAGGTCAAAAGAGTAGGCAGTGGGAATCTGGGAGTCCTGGGTGTCCCCTGCTTTCCGCTGGTGGAGGCATTGCGTATTGATTGGTTTAATATATAGTAAATGTTTTCAAGTTAGTAACAATAGTCAAAATTAATGGGATTTTAACATTTATTATTCATCTATACTAATATAATAAAGCGGAAGAGTTTGTTTGTTTGTTTGAACGCTAAGATCTTTGGATCTACTGGTCCGATTTACTATGTTTTTGTTTTGTATGAAAGCTGCATTCTTCAGAAGTGCTATAGGATATATAACATTACATTACACATATGTACTAATATATTAAAATACATTCTAATTTGACATGCAATTTATTCTGCCAAGGTAATAACAACCGTCGTTGCTAAGCAACGGTTTGCAAAGTTTCTTGGTTGTTTTAAGAAAACGTCACCCAAAATGAACTTATATTTTGATATTCATCCTTATAAAAATAAATATATTATATAATATTTAATAAATATTCTTATAGTTCAAGCAGGCGTAGGCGCGTCCGGGTCCACTAGTAGTAAATAAAAAACATATGAAGGTGCCACATACATCATCAGGTGCTACATATCGTGACTTGGTGCAACACTGCCTACTCATACCAGCCACCTAAAGAAATATTTTACAATACACTTAACTTACTATTTCTTAGAGTAGTAGGTACATTAAACATAAACGTACACCCAAAAATATATTTTTTATACATACTAATAATCAAGTTTCCACAGAATTAACAGTATGTATAATTAATATTAGTGCCTAATCTATATTTTAAAAAAGCTATTACAGATATCTGTTTGTGCAAGCTTAGACACAAATAGTATAACATACGCTATTTCTTACAACGAGTGGCATTATATGCTCCGTTTTGAAACTGTAAGTGAAAATTATAAAAAACAGGTCGAACAGTTCTTCAGAAAACTCACCTGATGATAAATGTGGTAGAGAACGCACAGCGAGGAGACGTCTCTACGCAAAGCCAAAGTGTCGAGCCTTTCAGTGACCATTGGATCCCCAAATAGCTCATGCTGATACTGGGTTGCACCAGCCCAGAAGTGAGAACAGTATTCCATATGAGGCCGAACCTGGCCCCTATACAGGACCAATCGGTGTTTTGGCGTAAATTACTGTCCCACTCTGTTGATGACCCCCAGTTTCTTCCATAAACATAACAAATGAATATATGAAACATTTTCTAATATGATTCAATAATATATTTCGTATATCGCAATAAACTCTTGTACACTCTAGTTAAAGCCTTAGTCTAGTTTGAAATAGATTATTGTTGTTCCATGCATGGAGCCGCCATCGTGTCCGAACATACATGAAACGAGGTCTCATGTAAATATAAACTTGTAGTATATGTAATACATAATATTTTATGTTCTTTATGGTACCCTAAATATGCCTTAGCAAATATATGTTCGTATGTACATATATTAGAAAAGGCAAAAGCAAGCAAGCAATTTTAATCAATGTAAAATATAGAATTGACGCCAGTCTTGGTGCATGGAGGTTGTGGGGTCGATGCCCATTTGAGGAAATGAAATATTTAATATTTTCATTTCTTCGCTCTGGAGACGAGGCAAAGCGAGGCGTTGAATTTCTCCATTAAGGAAGGTGACACAATGCCTCCAAAGTTCATCGGAAAATGGAGAACGGAGTGTCTTATTCTTAATACTAGGTTCCCTCTGTCTACGATGCTGCGATGATAGTAACGTGAAAATTTTAAATAAAGTTATTAACACATTCTTTGATTCACATATTCGGTGTCCATTTACGAACATCATAAATCGTCAACAAAATATGATCCGAACGAAAGCTTACGAGGAAATATTCTTTTTTGGATTCCATTATTCCGTTGATACCAATTGCCTCACTTCCCTTCGTTTCTTATAAAGTACGTGACTTGTACGGAACGAACGGACTTCATATAATTAAATACGATTTCTGAATGTATTTCGTGTGTTTTTTCATTTACGCAGTTGTCATTACTAGTGCGATAAATCTTGCTTTTCTGGTCGTTGTTAAGGACTTTATTAACTCTTGTGTCGCTTGGGTTTTTAAATTGCTACCATGAGAATGGGAACTCGAGGAATTTTAATATCGACATCGCTATGTGATGAAACGTCAGAGAATTGATTCATATGTGTAGCGAAATGAACAAAAGTCAATGTTTCTTGCAATTAAATCATGTTACTCATACTTGTTTAGTGACGTAGTACGAGTAGATGCGATTCTTGCGTAAAAGCATGCAATGCCAATTGTAATATATTTGCTATGCCTCAGACCTTTTAGTTAGTTTTTAATTTTTAGCTTTATTCCAGCTTTATACTGTATGTGTGTGTCATGACACTCCGTTCCCCACTTTCCGACCAATTTTCGAGGCATTGCGAGTTGAGTGGTGAAAGTCACCGCCGTTGCCTTATTACCAGAGCGAAGAAATGAATATATTAATGAATAATATTTTATTACTCCCAGTGGGAATCGAACTCACAACCGTCGCGTTAAAAGCTTGTGTCACTGCGCCACTACGGCCTCTTAATTTTTAGTTTAGATTTTATTATTGTAATATTTAGTAATTGCTTTTTTCAGACGTTTTTTTTTATATGTACTCACTTCATGTTATCTTTTTATAAGTATATATCAGTAATTTTCTTTACATTGTAGTTCACTTACAAATTCACATGATTAACCAACAAAAGCTTTATAAGGCATTAAAATTATTTATTTATTATATATTATTAATATATACTGCACTTACCTATATCAATATAAATATAACAACCTCCGACAAATAATAACTTAGTGAGGCACTATTCGAGTATCATATTACAAAATATAAAATATACCTAATGATATTTACAGACAAGTTTAATCTAATTTGAATATTTTTGATAACCTCGCTCTCTATAGATATCGTATTAAAATTTAAACATAGTATATAGGTATATATATATGATTTATTAACGTTATTTTAATACGAAGTTAGGTAACGGCTTCGAAGTGCGATACGATTGGTGGACGATATCAATGTTAGCGTTGGGCTCTACCCACTATTATGACAATAAAATAAATCAGAAATGATAGAGCCATATCCGTTTTAATTAGTTCTGTTTTTAGTGACGTCACCTATGACATTGCGGATGTAATGTTTTAATTCCAATAGACGTTGTACATACGTTTCAAATTTTATTAAATTTTTCTTTTCCATCGCGGCGTTGAGCTCTGCCACTCAATACGCAATGCCTTCAGAATTCGGCAGAAAGTGGGGAACGGAGTCTCTAAACATTAGGTTCGTTCTGCCTACCCTGCTGTGTGCGGGATACAGAGTGAAGTTGATTTATTTTATTTTGCATTATTTTTTTATATCAGCGTTTTATTCATCGTTCAATATATCAGCTTCACGCTGTATCCACAATGCAGGATAAGTAGAGAGAATCTAGTGTTAAGACACTCTTTTCTGATTTTCTTACTAATTTTAAATAATGTGTATTGAGAGAGAAGGAACTCGAAAACGTAGAGTTTTCGTCGTTTCGTTGGACCAGAGCGGGGATTTATAAAAAAATAATTCTTGATTGAAGTTATATATTTATCAAAAATACCTCAATTTTAACATTAAGACAGACGAAACTGCTTTCATTCGTTTTGATTGACTCAACAGCTCATTTACACGCGTCAATAAGTCAATTATATATGAATATCGAATATACAGGGTTTTACATTGTTATTATTAACAATAATTGTATGAATCACGATTAAAAGAACTAAAAATATTTCTTTAATTATAAAGACGGATGCGTTAAATTATATCAGGATACGTCCGTATTGGGTTGTCCCCACGGATGTCGAAGTTTATTAGTGGTAGGTAGTATGATATAAAAAATTATATACCTACATACATTATATAGTATAATTAAAGCATACAAGAATAATTGCTTTGGAATATATTTTAATCTCAAATGTATTTGCAATTTCTTTACAATTAAAGTTTAGCGGTCGCAGGTTCAATTCACACTCGAGGGAATAATTTATTTACAACTCCTCCGCTCTGAAAACAAGAGAAACGTTGGGTTTTAGCACTCAATACACAATTATGTGATTTTAACTTATCTTTACATGTAGGTATATGTACAAAGATAATTCTAGTAGGTATTTACTTTTTCATCCACTAGATAAATTCAAACTTATTAAATAAAGATAATTGTGTTTATATTAACAAAATTTTCGTCTGAAAAGTTCAAAGTTATAAATAAGCTTCTTTGTGTCAGTAGTAGGTAAGTATAGGGCTGTAGGTGAGTTAGTGTAGCGGCGCGTGCGCTGCCTTAGCTTTGGAATACAAACATCTAATTGTGCTATCGCGCCCAGTGATGCGATGTTAGCTTGCATAATTAAATAATCATTATTTATTTATACATTGTTTTTAGAAGGTTAGTGTTTTGGTAGTAGTTTCATATTATTAATAGTTTTAATATGTAAAAGTTATTGTTTGCTTTTTAAGGAAGATGAAGCTAAATTTACATCGCACATTTTATGGTAGGCAGAGACAACCTGGGAGCCTAGTGTTAAGACATTTCATTAGGTACCCACGGATATCATTTTATCCTTTTTAGGGATATTTGTTATTTTTAATACAACCTGAAATATTCTACATTCGTAACTGATTATTTATTTATATTGAACATTAAAATGTGTAGTTTATTTATATTTTATAATTAAATGCACTAATTAATTTCATACTACACTTACTAAGACAGAGGTTATTATTGCATATTTAATAATAATAAACCACCAAAACTTACACTACATTACTTTTTACCACATACAATCAAATAAATCGAAATTACATCACTATCCAATACAACCTACCCCAATCGTTACGTACACCGTCACGCTTTACCGGAAGTCGAATATAAATCGATTTTATATCGATATAAGCGATAGTGTGCGGCACGTCACTAGCTGGGCGCGGTCGATGTCGCAACCCGGGCACGCGAACTCGTGTGCAGTCGAGCTTGTTGCGATCTTGTCATTGTGCTCGAATTGTTTCCACCATTTTTGCTCCCATTTTAGTTTTCCGTGTTGTAATTCTTACTTTGTGTGTATTTGTAGGTATCTTTGGTAGTGGGTTCATATCTGATCAATGATTGTTAGTATAGGTATGTAATGGGTAAAGGTTATTTGGTCTTTTTATTATTTGTCTTCAAACTTTAGAATTGTTTCGTGCTTGTTTTTAATTTGCACTCAACACGTAATGAATGTCTCCAGAATTCGACGGAAAATGGAGAACTGACTTAACACTAGTTTTGGTTTGCATATCCTGCTGAGTACAGGGTTTTCTTATTTATTTCTTCTCTTCCGTAGATTCTTACTTGTCTATTGTAAACATTTTTATAGTTATTTCATTTAATAAATACAAATATCACATAATTAACAAGAAAACATAGAAACATTCCAATGATAAAACAAATGTACTAATGATCAATTTAATACGTATAAACTAGGTTTATGATATTGATACTTCATAATGACAATAGATTACAAAGAAAATAGCCTTCTTGGGCGACCGATGTGTGGTAATCGCTAAGTTATTTTTATAGGCAATTATTTTTACCTTAAAAGTTTTATGAGAATCGTTCATTCAAAGGATATCAGATGTTATGGCAATATTGATGAATTACTTAATTAATTTTTTCTAGGTTCTAAAGCGGATGCGCGTCATAGATTTTTTTATATAGGTAAAAGGATTTTTTTGGGAAACGTATAAAATATAAACGTTATGGGTTTTGGTTGAACTAGCGCTTCCGGTGTTTACAATTTTACATGCATTAGAAAATAAATGTTAACTAAAATAAAAAAAACCCATATCTTAAAGCCATAACAAAAAATACATATAAAAATAATGGTGTATTTTTTTGCAAAAATAAGGTATAACTCTTATATAAAAAAGAAATAGATATATGAAGAAAGAAAGATATATGTAGTACATATATAAATATATAAAGAAATATATGTTTAGTTTATATGTGTTTTCTATAACCTTGAAAAGCAAAAGTTATGATTTATTATTCCTCTCTACCGTACACTTGTGAGCAAACATGATACGCGGAGAATATGGTCATAACTGTTTTATTATTATAATTTTATCTTTATTTAATTGTTTTATTATAAAATATATTACAATTGTTACATTTTATTTTTATTATATGTCATAATTTTTATGCTAGCAGGCTTTTATGCACATGAATGCAGTTATTTTACATTAATATGACATTTAATTTAATATTTAAATATACTCATAGTATAAATAGTTAGAATATGTAATCTGTTAGCTACATTTAAAATTAAGTCGGAATTCCGGAGGAAAATGGGGAGCGGAGTGTTTTAACACCAGCCTTTTGACAACAAAAGGCCAAATAAGACAGCTTCCCTTTTTTGTTTACATTTAATTGAGATATTAAGCAATAAGAAGAATACAGATGCATGTATAAAGTTAATTAAAACTCTTAACTATATATGTACGTACGTATATTAAAAAATAACAAAATGACGAAAGATTTTAATACATCTAATAATATTTTATACTAAATAATATTTTATGTTGAATATTTAATATCTAAAGACAACTTCCTACTTGAGTCACATGCTTCTCAGGACCTCGACAGTTTTGAAGGTGAAAGTCAATACAATTTGGAGCTCGTAAAAATGCTCCATAAAATGATAATTGCTTTAACTAAGGAACTTTGCACTCCGGTAGCTGTGTGAAAAAAAATTTACTAAAAACTTAATTTGCATAATAAAAATAAAATAAAACCTCAGTACGTGACGGTTATGGGTCATTTAAATGTCAAGAGTTATTAAATTAACTAGCGACCTGCATCTAAAAATGATTATTAAATTTTATATAAAAAAACACCTAAATAATTCTGTTTTTTTTTTGTGTTGTTAACCTAGTCTTGTGTGTTAGCACTAGGTTACCTCTGCCTACTCTGCTGATTCTAATATTAACCATAGGTATCACCTCTTTCTATATATGTTCTATATAAACAGCATAATTTAAAAATAACTCGAAAATTAATAAGGGAGTGATCGATAGTAGGTTGTATTTCTACACAGATTTTACAAATTCAAATTGAAGACAATCAAAAAATTCAAATTATACAATCTAAAGGATTGGTTTTTACATAGCGCAAGCAAAAATAATTGATATTGCAAAATAAATGAGTAATTGGACCAGATGACGATTTACTATTTACAAATGAAATGTGAATAAAAACTAACTGGCACGGATGCATAAAAACTAATTGAGGATAGTCTCCAAAGAGATTTGGATAGATGGATGGACAAAAATGCAGCTTAAACTTTTTAAGACATTTTCAACGATGTCACAACATTAACCTCGCATTTTTAGATCTATTAAGGCTTCTTTAAAGAATGATACGTTAACCTGAATTCTTTGAATTGAATAATTTGCATCAATTATAATAATTAATATAAATGTATTTACAATTTTTGTTTAATATATTGAAATATATTGGGGGGGGGCCTATGTCCAGCAGTGGACTTTAGAAGGCTGATGGATGGATGTTGAAATAGAATAGATTCTAGAACTTATTAATTAAAATACTTGATATATTATATTTTAATAAATGTCAAATATTGTTTAATATATTCATTGTTTTTTATACATATTACTTATATCTGAACGAAGAGGAGATTGCTAGAAAAACGTAATTTTCGTAATGGTGAGAACACATGGTTGATGCAGCATCACGGGCTTGGTAAACACTCCGATATGTCAGGTATGCCACATCCACGCTGCATGTAAAAACTTGCTCTATAAAATCGATGGCACATTTATGTTTTTTGCAATGTCTCGTCGAGGAACATGTCTGTCTAATAGATGTTGTAATATACGAGGTATGAGGTAGATGGACATTGAGAAATAAGATACTTGTCTTATTAGTTTAATTAATTTTCATGGGTTTTTTTATTAATTAGAATTATTAATTGATTGATAATTTTCAATTGAATAACAACGATAAATAATTTGTCGTATTACGTACGTAATTTACAGTATACCTAATATTTAACTTTAAGGTAAAAAATATTATTTTAACTCAACTGAATTGTATAGTTGAATTCAATATACAATGCCTACAGAATTCTCCGGAAAATGGCGAATAGAGTGCCTTAACACTACTTTCCTCTATCTACGGTAAAAAAAATATGTGCATATTTGTTCAGTTGTGGTTCCCAACTTTGAGGTCATAGATCCCGGTCACCCACCATTAGCGAGATCAGGAACATATGTCTAAATGTCGCTGATATTAATATAGTAGCCGATTAGTATATATTGGATTTTTTATATATATAGTACTTTATATATGCTTTTTTTATTTTATAAAACATATATATGAGTCGGTATTAGTGTACGTTATAGTTCCGGGCATCCTAGGATCTTATTCATCATCGAAAGTGACATTGAACGTCACGTAAGAAATACCTACATACATACATCATCGTGTTTTATTCCTAGTATTTTAACTTAAATAGTCAATATTTTATATAAATTAATAAAAATATTAGTCATACACATACTAAATGATGAAAAATTTTTTTTAAAAAGATTTAACAATTTAAATCTGGAGATAATTGAACCAGTGTATCTTGAAAATAGCCCTAAAAGGTCTAAAAATGTGAACTTAAATTATATATTTTCCTAAAAAAATCTATATTTTTTTTATTTTCGCTAGGTACTGTTTTTTTTATTGAAATACTAAAACAACATAAAAATTGTCGTTTTTCTATAGATATCTCATTCACTATCAATTACAGTTAATTAGTATCAATCCTTTTTAAATATATTATTTTAATTAGCCAAATGTATGTAAATAAACATGGCAGCGTGTAATTACACATTGCCTTTGATATGTAAGGAGATTCTTGTATGTATGTGACATCCTCCGCATACAGCATTTTTTAAACATTTATCATTTCTCTCTTATATAAAACGTTTAGGCCAGTTCTGGCGCAGGAGAACGAGGCTGTGACTGTAAACGTGGCAGGTTGTGGATTCAATTCCCATTAGAGGAAATGAAAGATTTAATATTTTCATTTCGTCGTTCTGGAACGTGGAAATATTTAACTATTGTCTCACAACAATTTAAGAAAATATCTTTACGCTTATTCACGCATAGCAATTTAGAGGAAGCCTAGTGTTAAGACATTCATCACTTTCCGCCTAATTTAGTGTTTGGATTTCTTTAAATGAAGTCATCTCTGGCACTTTATACATAATGTTTATATGTGGAGAATGGAGAACGTCTCAATTTTGCATTAATCAAAAACGTATAAAAATATTAATGCAGCGGGATTTGAACCCGCGCCTCTTGGAGAACTTTTTTCCTCTCCTAAGTATGGAATAGCACTGTAAAATAGCAACAAAAAATAATTAGATTATTTTTTAAATTATGTAATAAGGAAACATTTTAGCTAACTAGCATTCGCTCTACTTTAATGAGGAAGATCCTACTAGGGTCCAAACATGGTCATATACAATCTTGTAATTGATTGCAATTACTTTGCCGGAGTCTCATTTGCGTAACTTGTGGATGTTAATAATTACTATTTTTCCGCTAATTACGGTACTATTAAGGAAGTATATTTGTATGTTAAATTTTTTATCTTTTTTTAGCATTACACTGTATCCCGCATTTAGCAGGGTGGGCTGAGGGAACCTTATTTAAGAATTTCGGCTTCGCATGCATCGTATTCTCTTTCTACGTACAATATACAATTCTTTTCTGTTCTCTTTGTGATTCTCTCTGTTCTCCCTTTATTATATTAAACTTGTGGTTGTTTATTGGGTAGAAGAACCGTCAACTAACTATAATTTGAATAATATTCCATTTGAAAGATATCTCGATTATACTCCGATAGACTTGAGTTAATATTTGAAACCATATTGAACACTTTTAATTTTAATTGTTTCATAAATGAACTACATAGTTGCAGTCTGTAACTTCGTTCACATGGAATTTATCAAGTGTGTGCGTAACGTTAGAAAATAAATAAAAATGCTAGTGAAGTATTGTATCTTTTATTGTGCCAAGTAAAAATTTTAAAGTTAATGTTTTTATTTTTTTATTTATTGGGGTTGGTCTATTTATAGATAGCCGCTGCATGAACCAGTCCACCTACTATTCTTTTAAGATTCCGGAGTTTCACATTAAGTATTCTAAACCAAATATAAAACAAAAAGCTTAATCGAAATTTGTTCAGTAGTAGTTACGAACAAAATATAGACAAACAAACAGACAGACAGACAAAAACAATATCACCAAGATGAAGGCATTCTTTCTAACCTGCTCTACTTCACAAACACTCTTATTAAGAGGTAAGCTTGTGTCATTAAAGAAAAAAATCTTGTTGCTTCGAACTCCTCACGTATAAGGTAAGGCGAGTGCATTGCAAAACAGCATGCCCAAATATGGTAGTACATTAATATTTCATTAAAACATTCGATGCGATACTTGTAGAACGTGTGATCGATCGCTGTGATGTGTCAAATTGATATAAGAATAACAATTTGAACTTAGTTAGAGCATGTATTGAAATAGAAATGGCATTTTTACTCAAATATTTCAAGAATCATATAAAATATTAAATAAAATAACTAATAAGTATATAAATATAGTAAGTTATAGATTTTAATATTTGTCTACGCCATTTCTAACAAAATCACTGGTCTACGGTATGGGCATTACATAAGTTTGTATTACAAATTAAGACGACCACATAAATAAAGAAAATTGATTTGGAACAGCATTTTAAGATAAACGCTAAAGCACGTAATGCAGCTACCGATAAACTATGTGACGTGACCAAACTGGTCCACCATTGATATATGAGGCTGAATGTGCCTCAGGTGATGTAAAAATTGCACTTTTGATACATTTTGTGAGGAACGTCGTTTTCTATGGATAAATCATCACTTTTTAATGTTGAAGTGAGCTTTAACAGTGTTATTGTCTTTTTAATTCTCTAATTATGGAAAATTTTATATGCTCTTATTATCATTACAGGTATACCATTACATTTATATCATGTTACCATTAGGCTTGTTGAGAAGCAGGTGCACAAGCATGTAACGAGGCATATCACAGCGTTGAGTTTCGCCGTTCAACACACATTGCTTTCAGAATTTAGCGGATAGTGAGGACGGATGAGTGTTGATAGGAACATAGAGTTTTAAACTAGGTTCCTAAGTTCCTTCTGCTTATCTTAGTAAGTGCAGGATGCTGATGCTGCCAATTTTATCCGACGCACCGTTATTTAATTGTTCTAAAACAGAAAAGACAAGTAATAGAGTTTGTATTGCTAGAGGTATGCAGAGTCCAGGATGTACCTGAATACCATCTTCCAGTCCATAACATAACATAGAAAGACGGCGAATGTAACAATAAATTTCACTTATCTAACTAAGTGGTCCATTCGATTGAAACATTGCGAAAATGCCCCTTGTTGCGATACAAATTATACGAGCTGGCGAAACATAAGAAAAGGAGAAATCTTAACACGGTGTGCTTCTAAATTAGAGAACCGCTGGTCCAACCAGTCCTGTTAGGGCTGTAGAGCAGTGCGCGTTACTTTTACCTGTCTAAAAATGTCTTTTATGCATCAGCTTTAAAGTGATAAATATGTACCTTCTCTATTAATTATTAGGCCAACCACAAAGCGCAGGGGCACAAAGTGTGACTGTAAACCGATTGGTTGTGGATTCGATCCCCACTCGATGCAATTTTCGTTGAGTTCCACCACTCAACATGCAATGCCTCCAGAGATCGGCGGAAGGTGGAGAACGGAGTCTCTTAATACGAGGTTCCTTCTGCCTACCCTGCTGTGTGCGTGATGCAGCGTGATGAAGAGCAATGATTGATCGGTATTATTTCCCCCCCTTTGGCAAGACCAAGTGCAGCGTTGGTTCCGTTCAGTAGGCATTTTTTTATTTGTAGTGGAAAGCGGAGTGTCTTAACACAACGTTATCTCTGCCAATTCTGCTAAATGCAAGCGATAAAGTGCGACACTGAAAAAAAAATGTGCTATGTTTGAAAAATTCGTTTATTAAAATGTATTATTTAAATTATTGTTATTTATTATTATTAAAATTAATTTAAAAATTGGGCAATAACTTTCAAATTGCTCCTGGTTGTTATTATCTTTGGAAACTAACCAAAAAATTTAAATTGTTTAATTTTTGTCGTTATTGCTCGTATTAACTTTATACCATGTTATAATTCTCACGCTAAATGACTCACTTTAAACTTTTAATTGCCGTTGTAGTTATTACATTACTCTGCCGGAGTGAACTTTAATTTAGGGAAACATAAAAAATAGACGGATGCCAGTTAAAAATAAAATTTATATATATATGTAAAATAAATATACCTAAGTAACTTTAAAAACAAATTAAAATTACAAAATGCATATGTGGATAAGTGAATTTTAAAAGTCGTATATCTTAAATCTGTTTTAAAAATTATATTGAAATATTTTTTTTTATATTGTTTTAGAACAAATTAAGGCATAATGAATCATTAAAAAATTTCAAATTTAAACCATGTATCTATCAAAGGCGTAGATGTCACCTAACAGCAATTAGTATGTATTGAGTAGGTGGTAATTGTAATATGAAAGTTTATATTAGCTATATACATATGTATAAGTTATATTTACTTTTACAATATGCGCCATGAAATTCGCGGTAAATGAAGAACAGAGTGTCTTGGCACTAGGTTTTCTCTGTCACACTATTATATGCTGCGATACTCGGTATGGAGTGAAGTTGAAATTAAAATATACTTGATTTTCTTTCATCTTTTACGTAAAGCAAGACAGGTAAGTTGAACCTCATGGTACATCTCTCTGCATTTGCCATTCATTTTAGAGGTAAGTCGAGTAGATTAGCGGATTTAAACGCCGTAATTTGTCGATTATTATTGAACAATGTTTCATATTCAGTGCTTATACGTGTAAAACTATATAAAAGAGATTATTTCGGCATACACTAAAACAGGGAAAATCTATCTTTGCTAATGTAATTTATTTCTCAGATAGGATCGAATTACACACGAAACACGAATTACAAGACACGAAAAAATCTGTTCTTTTATAGTGAGTTCTAAAAACTCTTTTCTTATATATATATTAAATATTCCTATACAAAATATAGGCAATACAAATAGTATTCCAAGATGATATTTAAGTAAGTTTCTCGTTGTCGCCTACTGTGAACAATCGTTCCAGCTGCGCCCGCGCTGTATCGACAGAGGAAAACGGCAATATTTTAGTGCGCTATCACTTGTCAAATCGAGCAAGTGTTTTGGTTGCTAAAATCAATTTTAAATCCAGCCTTCTGGCACCCTGGACACGAATATACGCTGTTTTAATGTTAGAGTAAACAGGTTGCTGGGCCAGGCGTTGTCTCCTGTAGAATGATCATTTGCATTAAGGTTAGTATATACGTAGGTATTATTTAGGTTTGTCATGTATGAAAATTCAACTATGTTTTTATTAAATTATTTTTTTAATAGGTAAAGGCAAGGTATATTTTGGTTATTTTAAAATTTAGGTTACTTTAAATAAGAATTATTAATTAAGGGAAATGTGGTCTTTAATCCGAAAAAGATTACATCACAGTTGAAAATATTTTTAAGCTTTGTGTCAAACACAAAGTGTGACTGAACAAGCAATAGGTTGTAGATTCGATTCCCTGACGAAGAAATTAATTTTTAATAATTTCATTTCTTCACTCTGGTGACATGGCAAAGTGCTGCTACTCAATATGCAATGCCTCCAAAAAGCGGCGGAAAGTGGGGAACGGAATATCGCAACACTAGGTTCCCTCTGCCTAACTTGCTGTTTGCGGTAAAAAAATATGATAATTTTATATCAACTATTTATTAACCACTCAACCCATAATTCAGTAGCCGCGCTACCGTGCTGCCTTGAATATCATTGTACTCAAACTTAAAACATATTTCACAACAAGATGACATTGTTTCACATTTGCATACCTCTAGTAATAAACCATCTAGACTCTAGAGTGTATCAACCCGCCTGTACCATCCGCCCGGGATTTCAAAACTCATAGCCGTCGTAAGGAAATATTTATATCTCTTTGTATGCAAAATTTCTAACGCATCTAAAGACAGCTCTTTAGGGTTTGGAGACGCGATTGTCAACTTTAGCGCCAGAACACGTCAATATGATTTGGATGGAGCCAGGATGATGATAAAGATGACATTTCTCTGGAGGTACGCTGAGGTGCATGTTGTTGAGTGGGTGACTTCATTAGACTATAAATCTGTGTGACGGTTTGATGAAAGATTCTATTTTGTATTAGTGTATGCTAGATTCATATAATAGTATATATTTATATATTAGTAGTATTTTTATATTATAAGTTAAGGGAGAATAATTATAGCTTCAGACCAGTTTTATAAAGATGGAGAAACAAGTTAAAGAGTAACATTTTTAATTTAAAAATTTCCCCAAAAAATTGAAACCAGAACCTTTGTCGGTTTGTTAAGTACTTCTCAAATAAGCCATGATAAAGCATTTTATATCACTAAACATAAATAGGAATTTAATATAACCTTTAGGACCTATGATATAGCATATTACATTTCCCAAATAGACGTGCAAATTCCTCAACGAAGGATTCGTACTAAGAATTCTATTTCGATTGGATGTGTCATCGGTAGATATCAGTGTGAAAGGTGACGCTATGGAAATTAGCGAATATCTGACATGAGGTGCCGATTGTCTTGGCGTCTCAAGGCCTGGTTTCTATTGGTGTTAAACTTCGTGTTAATAAAATTAGCTTATTTGATATTTACAAACAGTCACGCTTAAAGCTTATTCTGCTCGTACAATTATGAAATGTGTTAGTAATATAATTTTCTTTTTTGTTGTTTACAGAGTTTTTATAAATAAATCATTATCATTAAACATGAGTTGTTCATATTAATTTAGCCTGCAACTAGGTACAGCAGTGATAAATTAATTAAATCTATTTTTCAAATCCACTTTTCCACAAAAATTGATATATCTAATATCAATTTTTGTGGAAAAGTGGACAGTATCTGATTGCTAAAACAATGGTTCGATACTACTCGGAAGAATGAAATCTTTTAATGAGTATCTCAAATTCGGGCAGAAAGCGGAGAACAGTGTCCAAACACTATATTGTCCTTGCCTTTGATGCTACATAAAATGCAGCATATATTAATGACCTGTATCATTCAATCCAAAAGTAGTTATTATATCTGAGGTAGGCAATAGGTTTAGTCAATCATAAATAATGTTAACTTTTCTTGCAGCATTAAATTCTCTCACTCAATGCCTCTAGAATTTGGCAGAAAGTGGGGAACGAAAGTAACGAAGTGTCCTAACACTATATTTCCAAATTCTATCTGCCTTCCCTGCTTTTTGTGGGGGCCACCGTAAAGCTAAAACAAAATATATAATCTTAAGATTTCTTTATTGATCTATGTTTCTGTCGTAAAGTTAGTAGAATAATATGAATCACAATAAGCATAATGACAGAACTTAGTCATTAAAACGAACTCCGTAGTGCAGGAACACTCACAAATTCACCATGTCATAAGCCAATTTTCTTATAGTCAACAATAAATCGGTCCTAGTTAAAAGCAAAATTAATACAAATAAAACCATTAGCCGCCTCATAAATAAGTCAAACGTGAGAAAATTGTGACATATTGTCACTCAAAGGAATATCTAAATAATAATTTTCATTTTCTTTTATGGTTTTACTCTAGAAGTCACTGTGGGAAGTATAAGGTGGGAAGTATAAGGCTATATATTAGCTTTTGACGTGATATAAATATTTATATAAAATTAAAATACGGTATTGTAAAAAGAACCGTAGCGGAATGTATTGTACAACGTGTAGAGATCACTACATCCCAGTTCTTGTTATATATCATTTTCCTTTATGAATCATAGAATTATTTATTAAGTACATATTTTTATTTTTGTATAGAAAACCTAATGATTTATGTCTTATTATTCTTTTCCGCTAAATTAGGAATACTGCGTCAATATGACAGTGATACTTAAACCTAAACGATCAAACATGTTATTGAATTTTTAATAACGTGAAAAACGTCTTCTATTTTTTTGGTTAAAGAATTGTCCTCTTTGTTTCGTCTGTAATATTTTTTTTAGTTGCTGTTCCTGCATATAGCAGGATAGACAGAGGGAACTTGGGAACCTAGTGTTAAAACACTCCGTTCTCCACTTTCTAATGATTTCTGGAGGCAATGCGTGTTGAGTAGCAGCACTCAACGCCTCGATTTTACATCGTAACAAGAGCTGGTTAATTATACTAAAAACTATTACATTTCCTCGAGTGGGAATCAAACTGCGCCAAGACAGCCTTCCATATAAATTACAAATAATTTAAATCACAAAGATATAGCATTGTATTAAGAGTAACAGGCTAGATAAATTAATAAAAAAGATTACCTTCGTAGCTATTAAAAGCAATATTAAATCAGCATCCTCCAAACAATATTTTCACTTAAGTTTCTTAGCCGCGCACCATAGGCGACTGTATCATGTAATTTATCAGTAGGCCGTTCAACGTCTGTGGCCGTTCTTTGTTTCGTCTGGAGAACATCACTAACATTCTATTCAATGTGTAGCTTACATACTTAGGCCTGCGAAAGGTGTGTTCGTACTATACGCACGTCAGTAGGGCTCCAAGTAACATCTCAATAGCCTCGCGTTCGTGCCGTCTCTTTGGGGACGTTTAGGGCTTGTTTGTTTTGTTTGTATTGCTTCTTGGAGCTTCTTGCCTTGTCTTGTGCAATTTATATTGGACAATTGTGGTATGTTGGCGGTTTCTGTTTTTGTTTTAACTTCACGCTGTATTTTGAATGTAGCAGTATAGGTAGAGCGAGCCTAGTGTTAAAACAACTTAAGACACTCTGCCTCCTACTTTCCGGAGAATTTTGGAAGCATCACGTGTTGAGTGGTGGAACTAAACGAGGCGCTCTTGCCTTGACTCTATATTTCATTTCCTCGAGTGGGAACCCACCACCTGTCGTGTTTTACAGTCATAAGTTTGTGGTGTTCGCCACGACTGGCCTTTGTATTTCTATCTTTCCTCTTCTTCTTTCTTAGTGATATTGCTTCTTAGATCTTCTTTCTAACATACTTTACGTAATTTATATTGGCCAAGTTTAATTTGATGCGTGGGCTTTTCTTAATTTCTATTAAGCGCGAGTTATAGCTTTGTTAATAATGATATAGACTTATTTAATGGGTGGTTCGTGGTGCAGTGGTACAAGCGAGTGGCTGTGAACGCGACGGTTATGGGTTCGATTCCTACTTGGAGAAATGTTTTATTATTTATTAATATTTTCACTTCCTCGCTATGGAAACAAGGCAAAATGCAACGTTATGTTCCGTCGTTTAAGATGCAATGCCTCGAAAAATGAGCAGAAGTTGTGGAAAGCAGTGTTTTAACTCTGAGTTCTTGTTGCCTACTCCAAAAGGAGATAAAATTAAAATTACCTTCTATTCTCTCTAGTTACCATAGCTATAATAATTAAAAAAATATATATAATTATGACATTTGAAAAATATTTCCAAGCGCTTCATAAAAATTCATATTAAAATATAATTTAAAATAAAAAAAAATGACAAAACATCTTTTATAGCGCAGTAATAGAACCCAACAAAGACTGTACAAATACGGCGGTACTGTTCCCTTGTATTATTATAATACCGCACAGATAAACTATTTAAGTACCACTCGTGTGTTGTTTATGGTATTGTTAGTTAGGTACTTCCTAGTATGGACGCGACAGATGCACCAGGAGAGCAGGACAAAAGTGGGGGTTAAGGTAATTGCTTATTCTTGGGGTTATCACTTATCAACCAAGTGGGCTATGTAACGAGCTGAGTGTATTGAATGTGGGAACTGTTCCTTGTAAATATATTAGAAGTTTCAAAGACATCGATGCCAATTTATGGTGTTCGTGTATCGGATGAATTTTGACGGATTTATGTAAGAGTTGTAATGAAAAATGTGTTTTTGCATTTGTATGGCGAAGGTCGTGTGGTTTGTGTAATACTTTTCTGATTTTACATTGTGAAATTTATTGTTTTAATTGTTTAATGTTATTATAAGTAGTTGTATAAAATTATTACTCGATAAATAATAAAATAGTTAAATATAAAGTACTAAGAAAAATAAATAAATAAACACCAGTCGCGGGGACACAAAGTGTGACTGTAAAACCTACTAGATGTGGCTTCGATCCCCGCTAGGGATGAAATATTTATTTAAATTTATATCCATTTCTTCGCTCTGGTGTCGTGCAAAGCGTGGCATTGGGTTCTGCCAGTCAACACGCAATGCCTCCAGGATTCGGCAGAAAGTGGTCAACGGAGTGTCTCAACACTGGGTTCCCTCTGCCTTTCCTGTTGTGTCCGGAATACGGCGTGAAGGTATAAATTATGATAATTATGGAATTATCAATTTATCTCGTTTAATCGAAAATATTATGAAAGCCATAATCATGGAATTATGATAATTTATTTGTGTTAATTTTTGTATTTTCCAAGTACAAAAAAATCACCATTCTCTTAAAGAAGACCTAAATCAATCCACAGTGCACAGACGTCGGCGCGTGCGCACCGAGCAGTGTCCCGCGGTGCACATCTGTATGCTGTACAGAATATAAATAATTCTCAACCTCTTCACAGCTCCTGGCGAGAGAGATTTATCAAAATAAATCTCTCTCGCTTAAACTCTCTGTTGTGTTGGTTTAAATACATTATTTACATTATGAAATCGATGATAGGGTTATTAGTAAGAACTGTTTAATTATATATAATATATAAATTATAAGCAAAAATCATTTTTAGAAAAAGCTTTTATTTAAAAGCCCTAAAAGGAGAAAATAAAATTTGTCTTTTAAATTTTAACTATCAACTCATAACCTCATTGTACACAATTTATATGATCATAAAAGCTTGTCGCGCGATTTACTTGTGTAACTAAACTAGTGCTAATTTAATTATGTAAAATCTACTAAGTTTCAATTTTTAAAGTTTCAATTTAATTAAATATTGATTAACGCGACAAGCTTTTATGATCATATAAATTGTGTACAATGAGGTTATGAGTTGATAGTTAAAATTTAAAAGACTAAATTTTATTTTCTCCTTTTTAGGGCTTTTAAATAAAAGCTTTTTCTAAAAATGATTTTTTGCTTATAATTTATTTTTACTTTTTAGTTACCACTGTCTAGGTTTCTCACACTAGAGACATGTACCACGATTCCGCTTCTATGGTTAGGAATGCTGTTGGCGACACTAGACCCTTCCCGATTACAGTGAGGGTTCACCAGGGCTCGACTCTTAGTCCGTTCTTATTCAATGTAGTGCAGCCTCCATGGCTGATGATGTATGCCGACGACATAGCACTCATTGACGAGAACCGACTGACGCTGGAGCGTAAAGTGAACCTCTGGAAGGGTACGCTTGAGAACGGCGGTCTTAAACTAAATGTGTCGAAGACCGAGTACATGTCCTGCGGGAGCCCGGACTCGAGCACGATCCTTGTAGGTCCTGAGCCAGCCGTTAAGTCAGAAAAGTTCAGGTACCTTGGATCCGTTATGCACGAGTTTGGAGGTATCGATCACGATGTCCATAGCCGGATAAGTTGGCCAGCTCTATCTCGGCACACTCAGGAGCTTCACGTCACGGAAATGAAGATGCTGAGGTGGATGTGCGGCGTAACGCGGTCTGACCGCATACGCAACACCTTCGTTCGAGGTAGTCTTGGGGTCCGTGACGTAGCGGATAAGCTCCAAGAGCGCCGCGCCGGTCTAAGAACTATGTCGGATGCAAGTGCCTAGCTATATCAGTTCCTGGAGACCTCCTGGACGCCCAAGGAAGCGCTGGTTGGATGTCGTGATGCCGGATATGAGAGCCAATGGTCTAACCACCGAGGACGCAAAAGACCGCGCAAAGTGGAGTAGGTTGAGTAGGAAGGCAGACCCTGGCAATAGCCGGGATTAATGCCAGGAGGAAGAAGGTTTCTCACACTAGATGTCATATTATTTTTCTAATTATTTTCGGCAAGCCCTTTCATTTGATACCCGTATTGCAGATGTGCATAAATAATAACTATTTCGCCATCTTAGATGTTCCGCCATATTGGATTTAGAAAAACGTCACATTTTTCAAGTTACTCTCAACGAGCCCTTTCAATAGATATCCATATTGTAGAAGTAGACTAAAATTAACTATTCGGCTATCTTGGATGGTCCGCCATATTGGATTTAGAATGACGTTAGATTATTTTTCGAGTTGCTCTCAATGAGCCCTTTCATTTGATATCCATATTGCAGAATTGCAAAAATAATAACTATTCGTTCATCTTGGATGGTCCCCCATATTGGATTTAGAATGATGTTACATTATTTCCCAAGTTGCTCTCAAGAAGCCCTTTCATTTGATACCCATATTATAGAAGTGCATTAAATATAACTATTCCGCCATCCTGGATAGTCCGCCTTATTAGATTTAGAATGACGTCACATCATTTTTTCAAGTTGCTCTTAAGAAGCCCCTTTTCATTTTGATATCCGTAATGAACAAGTGCATCAAAAATAACTATTCTGTTACTTTGGATGGTTCGCCATATTGGATTTAGAATGACGTTACACTATTTTTCCAGTTACTATCAACAAGCCCTTTCATTTGATACCCATATTATAGAAGTTCATGAAATATAACTATTCCGCCATCCTGGATGGTCCGCCATATTGTATTTAGAATGAAATCACAAACCTTATCGTGCATTGTCATCCAAACCAAACGTGTATACAAAATTTCAGCTCAATCGTACGAACATACCTTTCATTATATGAAAGCACAAAAAACTTGAATCGTGTCAATTCTATTGGATTTCAAGTGATGTCACATTATTTTTCTAATTGTTCTCGGCAAGATCTTTCATTTGATACCCATATTGCAGAAGTGTATAAATAATAACTATTCCGCCATCTTAGATGTTCCGCCATATTGGATTTAGTATAACGTCACATTAATTTTAGAGTTACGGTCAACGACCCATTTCATTTAATATCTATATTGTAGAAGTAGACCAAATAGATACTCGACTATCTTCGATATCCTCCTTATGGGATTTAGAGTGACATCACATTATTTTTCGAGTAGCTCTCAACGAGTCCTTTCATTTGATACCCATATTGTAGAAGTACATTAAAAATAACAATTCCGCCATCTTGCGTGGTGCGCCATATTAGATTTAGAGTGACGTCACATATTTTATCGTGCATTGTCATCCAAAGTAAACGTGTATACAAAATTTCAGCTCAATCAGTTGACGATATCTACTTCAAAATTGAGCTCTAAGATTTCACCCGAACCCACATACATACATTGCAAGTTAAATAAAAGCTTTTAATAAAGTAGGCTAAGATTGGAGACCAGGGTGTATACGATATCCTTTGAATGTCATAATCAGAACTTACTTAACATATGCAGAATTTTAATCACATTTGTAAAGGTATTTATTTAAATAAATCTGCAGTATCACGCTGTCTTGTATGTAACAGTGTAGGCAGAGGGAACCTAGTGTTAAAACACGCGCCCCGTTTTCGTCGAATTCTGGAGGCATTGCGTGTTGGGTTGCGGTACTCTACACCGCGTTTTGAATCGGCAAATATCAATTTATCTATAGGCAACCACGACTGGCCTTAACTGGTCATATATTTTCTTATTCATATTAATATTATATAGCAATACCATTATATTTATACACTTCCTAAAGAAATGTAGGAGAAAAATAGTGATTTAAGCAAGGGACAACATCTGTAGCTTAATAGATGTTATCTTAGTTAGAGTAGTATTGAAGCCTTCCTTCTTACGTTTGTTTGACAGATTTATATCATCAGCTGGCCCTCTTGAACGGATCGATCAACCTAAATTTAGAATTGCGTAGTGGATTTTATGCCAATTTACCGTTTATTTGGTGTTACATAATATCTAATTTACATTTTTAATTAAAATCTTTGGATATGTACATGTTAGAATTAATTTATCGAATTCATATGTATTTTTTATAAAAAATATTTAAAAACAAAGTTATAAATAAATAAATAAATTAATTAATAAATGCCTTTTAAGGTTTTTGCTGACAATTTTTTTAGCGTCATACTGTATCTTATACACAGCAAAGTAAGCAGAGGGAACCTAGTGTTCGTTCCTAGCGTTACCCATTTCCCGCCGAATTCCGGAGGCATTTCGTGTCGTCTGAAGAATCTCAAAGCCTTACTTTGCCTTGACACCAAAGCCAAAAAAACGGAAATATTAAATAGTTTATTACCTCGAGTGGGAATCGAACCCTGCACCACGCCTGGCCCCAACTCACAATTCAGTTACATATCTTTTTATTTACCTTTTAAATATTACATACTGAAATATGTACATAATATTTAAGTTATGACTAGAAAGCCATACTGGGAGAGCTGGTAGTGGTGATTTCATACAATAAACAACCAACTGGGAGATAGCGGGTGCGATAGCGCTTGCAAGTGTTCGATCTATGGCTATCTGATGGCGCGGGGTATCTGATGCTACCACATCTCTGCCTATAGGTAGCGGACTACCAGGTCCAGGTCCAGACCGTTTAGATCTTTTATTTTTAAATATATAAGAATAGTTTCTGAGTAAATAATCCATTTCTCCGAGCGCACAGTCGTGTTTACAGTCGAATGCTGTCGTTTTTTCTTGTTAAAATGAATTGTTATTTGAACACGAAAATAATCCAGGTTAATTAGAAAATCAAAAGAAAATGTGTATTTCAAGCAGGTCGCTAGTGTATAATAAGATCTAGTTATATATTAGATAAAAAAATTCAAGAAGTACAATTTTTAATATATAAATAAATTTAGATATCGAAGCTTTACTTATCGAGTCAGATACAAAACAAGTGAACTTATAGCCATTTATATAGACATTTAATAGAAATCCACATTTACATAGATCTAGCTACTCTAGTTTTCATCCTCAAAACGAATCCCACATGTTATTATAGTGTCACTTTTCTACAGTTGCCATTTTATGGTATATAAATAATGACATAGAATGACCGACAGTTTAATAATAACTTAAGTCTAACTTAACATGCAGTTACAATGGCGACCCTAAGCCACGATTGCTCTGATGCCCCTAGCTCTGCCAAGTTAAAATTAAATGTATTTAATTCTCTATCGTTTAGTGCAATGGTTTATATTATTATCTTGCAAGTAGGACTAGTTAATTTGAGACTGGTGTTGAGGCAAAGGTCATGGGTTCGATATCTAGCTAGGACAAGTTTAGGTATCTGTATATATTTGTCATCGTAAATTTTTTCTTTCTCTTTTTTGTCTCTTTTTTATTTAGTAATTGGAAATATTGCATACTATGTATCATTATGAACATTTTTCTTGCTAAGTATTTACGAGGCCAAGGAAATTGGGAATTTCCAAATTCCAATTCCAAATCTTTCATAAATCCCCAAATTATGTAGATTCTACCGCTATATGAATTCAATGCTGTAAATTTAGCCGAATTTGTGTCTTACATCTATATATATAAAATCGAAAGGTCACTCACTCATCACGAAATCTCAGAAACTACATGTGTTAGGAATCTCAAATTTTGCATAGGAGCTACTTATAGGACGTAGGTGCTCGCTAAGACGGGAATTTGCAATATTCGACTTCTAAGGGGTTGTTTTTGGGGTCGAAAGTTTGTATGTAACTTCGTTACTACAAATGCTAGGCGTCTCAAATTTTGCATAGATGTCACTAGGACGTAGTCATGGAGACAGAAATTGATAATAACATAGTTCACGCGGGTGAAACCGCGAGCGGGCCGCTAGTAATTGATAAACGTGGAAATTGTATTAGTGTCATGCTATTATTGGTTTTTCAATTTTAAAAAACGTTCATTTCTCAATGTTTATTATAGTGATTTCGATGAGGTTCTAAACGATGAATCTAATGAGTTTTTTTATTACTCACTACGTTCCATTTAATAGTAATGCTATCATTTAATTAACCATCTTTACTTACCAGCTTGAAATAGAATATAAGACAAGCACACCAATCTCTGCCTACCCTACTATATGAAGATAAAAAAAAACTGAGTAATATTTCATAGAAATTAATTTTAACAGGTTGCAAAAATAGCGAAAAAAAAACTCACCCACTGTCATCACTCTTGCCATGTCAGTTTTATGTTTTAAATTAAATTAGAAAGCCGGACGTCTCGATTTTGTGCCTATTCCGTAATTAATGCGCGTAGGCTAATTGTCGGTCGCTCATGTCTATTATGCTGCAAGAGTACTTGTAGGTCTGGAAGTGGCAGGAAGTCTTCGTAGAGCAAAAACTTAATGGCAACAGCATAAGTTTAGCTATCATTTTGGCAAAAAATTGGCTGAGTTTTTGAAATAAGTTTATAATCATTATTATCAATATTTTAAAATTTGTTCGACTGTTAGTTGTTTTTATCTATAACCAGCGGCCCGCCCGCGGCTTCGCCTGCGTGAACTACGTTATTATTAATTTCTGTCTCCATGAGTATGAGTTTCTTTGCCTGTATCTTCTCATGAGCTCAACCATTTGAACGGGCTTTTTTCAAGTCAAAATTGCACATTTTTTTTGGTTATTTTGTTTTCCATTTTTTTTTATCTTTTATGACATGTCCAAGTGAATGTTAAGCATTTTTATGGAATAAAGATATTTTGACTTTGACTTTGACTTTGTACCTATGTCCTATAAGTGACGTTCATGCAAAATTTGAGATTCCTAGCATTTGTAGTAACGAAGTTTCATACAAACTTTCAACCCCAAAAATCACCCCTTAGAAGTCGAATATTGCAAATTCCCGTCTTAACGACGTTTTTCGTTTTTCGATTGAGCAGTATGCTGTTGGCCATATCGGCCTCTACAGCGTCACCGGGCTTGGGGAGGCCGAGCTAGACGAGCTCTGACCTTGGCATGGCTACCGTGGAAGGTACCAACAAAAGAGAACACAGTGGCGCAAGGGCGTCTCCTTTGAGACTCGGACCGCGACTTGCGAACACCGTTCGTAGTGGGGGGCTTTGCTTCGATCGGTTCGACCAAAGCCTACTGGGGAGGGCTTTTGATGCCCTATTGGATTATTGATTGCGGGCTCCTCTCGCGCCGAGGCGCGATTGGGCCACAGTAAAGCTGGGACCTCGTCTCCACCGGCGGGGACGGTGTGCGTAGCGTGTATGTGTGCGATTGTGTGTGGCCCTACCTACAAATTTAGGGTCGTTCGCTTTAGTGATGGGGTCAGCATCATCGGTTAAGATATCCCGGGGTCGACGGCGATCCCACGGGCGACGTTTGGCGTAATTACACGAGTTTACCACCAGCGGATTCGGATGCGATTCGGCTTTAGTGAAATAACTACTAGAGAGCTTGCGACAGTGCTCTTTTACTGAGTCTAATTTGACGTCTCTATGGAGATCGGTATTACGCATGTACCACGGGGCACCGGTAGTATTACGCAAGAAACGGTTTTGGATTACTTGTAATCGGCTAAGGTCTGTCTGTGCGAA
>HE669272.1:7024-22956 GCA_000313835.2 Heliconius melpomene melpomene | reverse complement strand
TTGAGTAAAAGCTGGTGGAGACAAAAACTTATTTGCCATGAATTTGTTTTCCAAACGCGTTAATAGATGGCGTTGTACTATTTCATACGATATCTGAATCGCGCTCGCAAGAATTTCTCGTGAAACATGACAACCTCAAAATTCCGCCCCTACAAGCATACTTACCTGGCGTAGGGGACACCGTGATCACGAAGGCGGTTCCCCCAGAGCGAGGCCCCTCCATTGCACTGCGGTCGGGTTGACCTCTGCGATTATCCCTAATGCGGATAACTCGGACGCGTAATTTTTGGTAGTGGGGACTGCGTACGCGCCGTCCCCCTTTTTTAAATATGATGATGATGTTGAACAATATGTTCAGTTATGCTACTGTCGGCATAATGTATGAAAATATTTTATCCGGTTATAAATTTTATTAAAATATATTAAAATAAAAAATAACCGGTCAGTCTTCTCTAGTTAAGACTTATTTCTCTGGAATCGCAAAATTATACTTAAAAAACATAATTTTTAACAAAAAATACCGACTTTTAACGATAAATTAATAAGCAGGGAATATCAAACAGGATGGTAAAGCTAAAAAGTTGCTTAATTTTTTTAACAAGGAACAGGAAAGAAAAATATTTTTAAGAAAACATAAAAATTTTGAACGTAGAGGGATTCGAAATTTTGAAACCGTGCCTCTTGGAAACCGGCCAAGTGCTCTGACGGCTAAGCAATACGTTTTCATCAAGCTACATCGAAATTCTTATACGTTTGTTACAACTTATTTATGTTGTTAGCTGCTCTGTAGGGAGAACTTTACAAATTTCCGATACCCAAAGATGAACGAGGCGCGGGTTCAAATCCCGCTACGTTCCAGATTTTTATACGTTTTCTAAAAAGAAAGTTGCTTACAAGTTGAAATAGAATTATTCGTCCATTTCTGGCCCATATACTTAAAGCAAATTTAAGACTCTTATGATTTTCTCACGAATGACATTTTTAGAACTAGACCAAATTAAAATAGGACCACAAGGTGAGCACTATATCTAAAGGAAATGGTAAAAATGAAATAGTTCGTTCTCCGGATTGGGAATTCGAACCCACAACCACCGCGTTTATATAATTAATGATTCTTGTAATAATCTTAAATATTATTCAATTTCAGTGGGTTGACGAACAAGTTGACGCAATGCGCGTTCACGTGCAACAGAGTATGGAGAACAAGACCACTGCGAAGGAGTTGTTTACTAACAAAAAATATAGAAATGCCGTTTACATTGTAGCAGGTCAGTTAACTAAAATGTATGTTTAATTTTTTTATAAATTTTATGAATTTAATTATTATCACTGAATTATAATTTTAGTGTATAATATAAAGAAGCAGTTAATTGAAAATAACTTTCTCTCCGTTTGCTCGCGCTCTCGCTTGCACGCTCGGTTTTGTAACCGGCGTTCATAGATTTATAAGGCATTATAACCTCAAAAAACATTCTGAATTTAGAATATTATTATAAAATATTTATTAGTTACGATTATTTACTTTCTTTTCACCTTGTATCTAAATATGAAATATTATTTGATAACTCTACAAGAGTTATCTTCAAAGTAAATAGGAATAACGGTATCTTGTAACAATATTTTATAACTATACTTCTAGGTATTGTATAAACAGATATTTCCGCGAGTGGGAATCGAACGCGCAACCTGTTATTAAATTAATAAGTATTAACAAATGTTTGTAAACTATACAGGTCTCAAAATTCTCCAGTACATGACGGGCAGCCTCGCCATACAATCTTATATGGAGATGATATTCCGTCACACCACTAAAATATCGGGGCCTATGGTCAGCATTGTATATGGATTTGTACAATTGGGTGCAGGTATATATAAAAATATATGACCTTATAGTATTTTAACTTCAAACATGGGCGTATCTAGAAATATTTTCTAATGGGGGAGTGGGTTGGGGGCGGTTGCCTTTAGAACTGATCGTTTTTCTGGGTTAATTTTTTATTAGTAAAAATTCTAGGCACGGACTTCTTGGCTCCTTTCTTCGGTAAATATATATTTTAAATATAAAAATCATGTTCAGACTGACTAGGTACCAATGCTCCACGTTGACATTATTTCTTGTATGTTATGTTAATTATGTACGACACATTGGCCTTCATGCATTTTCATTAATATGCGTTATTGAAAACAGTTATATTGAAATAGTTTTGTTTGCTATAAACTCGCTGGAATGCTTATATTTTAAATTATTATCTTATATTAATTTGACCATCCTTAATTTATCACCATAAAGAATAAAAGTACAGCCATACAATCAGGCCAGTCGTGGTGCAGATGCTCAACATTTCACTGTAACCGCGGGTTCGATTCCCACGCGAGGATAAGAATTATATAATATTTCCATTTTCTTCGCTCTATAACAGACGGATGTTTAAAGTAATAAATAGGGTAATAAACTTATATTAACACTACGATCACGCTATGACAAGGTTTAAAGTCTAGAGAGATTACAACGAGATAAAAATATCAGGCGACACGATATAATAAAAAAAATAACTTAATAAAAATTAAAACGCTATTACAGTGCAATTATAATTAGGTGTAATTTACATATGAATTTATGTTTAAGGATATTATATGCTATATTGTTGTACAAATTATAATATTTTCATTTCTTCGCTCTGGTGTCGAGACAAATCGCGGCGTTGACTTCCGCCACTCAACACGCAGTATTCGACGGCAGTGTCTCCAGTATTCGACGGCAAATGGAAAACGAAGTATCTTAACACTAGGTACCCTCTGCCTACTCTGCTGATTGCAGGGTACGACGTGAAACTAAAAAAAAATCTATGCAAGTCATATGCGGCCTTTTTTCCATGAAATAATACCTAAGATTAAAAGTGTTTTTTTTTAGTAAACTAGTCTTAAAAGATTTTAATTTAAAAAGATAACAAGATTCTGATTTATTTTAATAATTTACTAATGCTTAAATTATATTTATTTAAAATATCGTAAACTGTATTCGTATAATCGTAAACTATTCAAAATTATTTAATTATACAAACAGCGACATTGTTACTATGACATTAATATATAATTTATACTAGGAAAGCTTAACGCAATTTCTATCTAAATAGGGCTAAGACAATATACTTATGTACAGTACGATTGACGAGTCGTGAGCCTAAAGTTGATCTTGTTGAACTTTTGCGCATTTTTCACTAGGGAAAATAATTTAAAATAAACAAAAGCTTTGACTGAGCGCAGTGGCACAAGCGTGTGATGTAAACGCGACGGTTGCGGGTTCGATTTCCGCTCGGGAGAGTTAAATATTAATATTTTTTTATTTTGTTGCTCTGGTACCAAGGTAAAAGCGCAGCGTTAAGTTCCGCCACCCAACACGCAATGAGGGTTCGGTGAAGAGTGTAGAAAGGAGTGTGTTAACACTAGGTTCCCTGAGCCTACCCTGTCATGTGTAGGATGCGGCGTGAAATTAAAAAAAGAAAAATTAAGTCTGCGCAACCATCAGTTAACTTCAAGGCGGCCATGACTCGTCAACCGTACTGTATATTATAATTATGCTGAAGAAATAATATATTTGTTTTAGGTTTTGTAAATACTTTGATATGCTATTCACGGTCTAATGTTTCTTCATTAAAATTAATGACAAGGCCATTTTTTAACTTTCATCATCTAATCAAATAAAATAAGTAATTAATTTATGTTATAATTCAACCTTTATTCTTTTTCAATAATTATATTTCTTTAATGATTAATGTTTTTTGTTAGCTACTATTTTCAGAAACAATTTTATCTGTGGAATTAATAATTCTTGTATTTTATTTGGGGTTTTAAAATGTTAACAGTAGGTACATAAAAGTATAATATATTTTTAAAAAACTTTATTGTAGCTTTACGCTGTATCCCACATATAAGTACCTACACATGCTGTATTCAAGAAAAATTTGCCCTGAAAAAGTACATTAATAACATGAGCTTACACGAACATTTCTGTTGCAAGCTAAAGTTTTGGCCTCCCCAAAAAATATCTCTAGATACGCCAATGCGCATATATGAACGCCAATATATGAACCTAATGCTGAGTTAAGACGCTTCCGTTCCTCATAATTAGAAGAATATATTAAACATTTCATTTTCTGGAGTGAGCATCGAACCCACAACCTATCGCACTTAGTGTTACACGTCTATATTGTTATTAATTTAGATCACCTTTCATAAACAGGTATCGGTGCAACTTTCCTGGCGAGGTATTTTGGTAGGAGAATCCTAATGCTCATATCCTGTACAGGCGTCGCCTTATCTCTAACTTCCATAGGCATTTATTTCTACTTACAAGACTATCAACATGTCAGTTCCTATACTTTATCACATATATCCGTACTTCCCATAGTGGGGGTCCTGGGTTTTAATATTTTATTTGCCGTAGGTTTAGGAAATATACCATATATATTACAGGCCGAGCTTTTCCCTATAAATGTAAAAGCTACAGCCTCTAGTATAGCGACCATGTTGGCATGTGTTCTAAATTTTTTTATAACAAAAATGTATCAGAATGTTAAAAATAATTTTGGTCTGTACACGGTGTTTTGGGCTTTCGCCAGTATTGCTTATATCGGTATTTTATTTATTTATTTCTACGTACCGGAAACTAAGGGTAAGACGTTGGAGGAGGTCCAGGATATGCAGAACGCTCAAGATAACGTCGAAGTGGAGAAGTTAAATAAGTAATGTTTTATATATTGGTTTGTTATGATATTTTCTTTATTTATAAGATTTCTCTAGTAAGTTAGTAATGAAAAAAGTGAAATCTTTATGATGCTATCATATTAAGCTGTATATTTATATTTTTAAATATTTTGCTGCCATATTTATATTTTTAAATATTTTATCCAATCTGTGATTGACCAACTATAGCATAGCTTTAATTATTTGAAAATAAAAATACAAACAAATTTTGCAAATTCAGTTACAGTAAACGTAATTTCGTCCAAATTTATAAAAATATGTAAATGTTTAAGATTAGTTTTAATAAAAAATAATTATTATAATGCATTTCGTAAGCTAAATTGCTCCTGCAAGTTTATAGATGTATTATTTATAACACAAAAAATTTACATAGGGAACCTGGAAACCTATTGTTAAGACACTCGGTTCTCATTAAGACACTTTCATTCCAGTTTCTGCAGCCCTTTACATTGTTATCAGGGTAAAGAAATGAAAATATTAAATATTTCATTCCGTCCGAATGGGAATCGAACCCTCAACTTCAGTTTACAGTCGCACTTTTGTGCCACTGCGCCACGATTGGCCTACATACATGGAGACTAGCATACATAAATAGAATATTTTTTCTAATCTAATAATTAAGAGTTGCATAGCATTTCATGAAGTTCTTACATAAATATATACAATAAATAAATTTTATAGTCATTTATATTTTTGATAGTATTTTATTCAGTGTAAGTATAATATCGTAGCTCCTACTCCTGGCATTAATCCGGGCTATTGCCAGGGTCTGTCCTCCTGCTCAACCTACTCCACTTTGCACGGTCTTTTCCAGAGGTTGTCCAGACTAATATCTGTCCGATATTGGTTTGTGGGCATACGGGTACGCGACCCTGGATCCGCGTGCCGCCACTCTTATATCCTCATCCAGTTCGTAAGAATGGTGTCTTCTTCCCCCCCTCCTCCTCGTTTCTTTAGCTAGGGAGCTGGCCTTCCTTTGCATATCCTACCCCCTCTCCCTTCGCTTTTTCCCCACAAAGGGGTTTTGGTGGCTCCTGCCAGTTATGGGTAAAATTCTGGAGAAGCTGCTGATCACACGCATTAGGTGGCATATCCTCTCAGGCCTCTGTACCCGCCAGTATGGTGGCCCCAAAAAAGCACCGAGGACTCCCTCTATGACCTGATAGGATATATTAACGACAAACTTCTGTTAAAGAAACTAGTCCTAATAGTCTCCCTGGACAAGAGGGAGCCTTTGATAGCGCATGGTGGCCAGCTATAAAAACTAGACTGGCTGAGGAAACCTGCCCTATTAACCGACAGCTATCTCCAAGACCGAAGGGTTGCTGTGAGATACGCCGGCGCGGAATGCTCCAAAAACTCCACAAAAGGCTGTGTGCAGGGATCGATAGGTGGCCCATCCTTGTGGAACCTTCTTCTTGATCCCCTGCTTCACGGACTCGTACGTCAGCAGATTTATTGCCAGGCATTCGCCGACGACGTCGTTCTTGTGTTCGAAGGAGACACCGGTCTGGAGTTGTACCTGCGGGCCAACGCCGCTCTTGCCTATGTTCAGGAGGGGGGTACGACTAACAAACTGAAGTTTGCGCCACACAAAACCCAGGCGATGATGGTGACGCGTAAGCTAAAATATGATACCCCACGCCTGACCATGGGCGGGATCGATGTCGAGTACTCCAGGGAAATCAAGATACTCGGGCTGACAATCGATGACAACCTCACCTTTAATTCACACGTAAATAAATTAAGTGTAAAAGTGACCCACATTTTTAAACAGCTGTCCAGAGCGGCGAAAGCTAGCTTGGGGCTTCAGCCTGAGGTCATCAAATTAATTTACACGGCAGTTGTCAAGCCGGTGGTTTTGTACGCCGCGAGCGCATGGGCAAAGGAAGCAAAAAAGTTGGGGGTTCGGAAGCGTTTGGTTGCATTGCAGAGAGGTTTTGCCCAAAAAATCGTCAGGGCCCACCGAACTGTCTCCCTGAATGCCTCCCTGGTACTTGCCGGATTACTGCCACTTGATCTCAGGGTGCAGGAGGCGGCGGCCCTCTATGAGATCAAGAGGGGGAAATCCGAAGCCGTCTTTGGCGACAGGCAGATCGAGCGGAGAGTTGGGCCCTTCGGATTGCAGCACCCGGCATAGGGAACAGCCCTCAAATTCTCCAGCCTCGAGGACCGAGAGCAAGTAGACAGGCACAATTGCCAAGCAGTGCGAATGTTCACAGACGGGAGTAAGTTTGAAGAGGGAGTTGGGGCGGCCATATCCGTGTAGAACGACGAAGCAGAAACCAGGGCCTTCTATACACCGACTTGAGATCATCACTCGAGTCGGTGATAGGCCAGAAGTCCCTCCACCCATTAGTCGTGGAAATCAGAGACAACTTGAGGCGTTGTCGCACCCAAAATAAGCACATGTGCTTGTTTTGGGTGAAGGCACACGCAGGGCTGGAGGAGAACGAGCGTGCGGACGAGCTGGCCAAGCTAGCGTCCAAATTGAAGAAAAGGCCAGACTACGACGCGTGTCCGATCTCATTCGCCAAACGACTTCTTCGTCAGAAGTCGATTGGCGAATGGAATCGGAGATACCAGTCTGGCCAAACGGCGTCCGGAACTAAACTGTTCTTTCCGGATGTAGCATGCGCTTACAAGACCACCAGGAGGCTTAAGATGGACACGGTATTGACTTAAATATTGACCGGCCACGGTGGGTTCTCCCAGTACTTACATAGATTTAAGTGCAGGGAGTGCAGGGAGCCCATCGTGCATCTGTAAGCCGGGCACCGCAGCGAGCGTGACTCACATTCTATGCGAGTGTCCGGTCCACAGTAGTGAGAGGGCCCAACTCGAGATCCGGACCGGGAAATGGATAGTAGCCGACAATTTGAAAACATTGATAAGGGACAGGGAGACCCATGACGCATTTGTAAGTTTCTGTAGGAACGTGGGCGTCGGGGTTATAAAGAGAAACAAATAAATTAAAAAGTAATTTCAGGGTCGGCCGTTGGTAAGCACATTTCAGTTATTTATCCAAGCTATATTTTAAAGTCAGATAATTCTAAGTCAATCTCATCATTGGCCTAGTGCCACTTCCTTAAAATTTTAAACGTGTTAAAATGTATCGCCAAAAAGTCTCTGATCAAGTCAGAGGGACGAGTATTAAAAAAAAAAACCGCCATAACATGAAACGAAATAAGAACGACGCGCAGGCACATCGCCCTACACCTGCGACAAGTGGGCAAGGGCTACCGTGTCAAGTACGGGCACGGTTAAAGACGCAAGTACCCAGACGGAAACTCCGCTTCCTCGTAGCTCTAGAGCGTAAACCTGCCAAAGCTGTTTTTTATTTTCATACCATTAGAAAAAATATATATTTTTTATTTTATTTCATTTTTACATTGTATTCATTTATTTTTCATTTTCATTATTTTTCATTTTATAGCAGGATTAAGACACTCCGTTCCCCAACTTCTGGAGGCATTGTGTGTTGAGTGGCAACTGAATGTTAGTATGTTTACACTCTGACCCCGATGTATGAAAATTCTCTTTGTGATATATTTTTAATAAAGCATTTACTTATTAAAAGATTATTTTAATTATTATCGTTGTTAATACTCAAATTAAATATGAATTGTTTGTTTTTATAAGAACCAATGTCATAGAGACTGCATTGTTGTATTTACTTTCTTAACAAATAATTTATAAATGATCGTCGGCAATATAAATCTTTTTGTTATATATATACATTAATATAATGACGTTAAATGTCTCCATTTATACTTATTTGGTTTTATATTTATATTATTTACTTATATTTTATATCCTTATTTTTTTTATATTATTATTAACTTATAGTTATATAAAACTATGTAAATAGAAAAAACTGTAGTACAAAAGTATCATAAAATGTAAGGTTTATAAATATTGTACCAATAAAAACCATTGCTTTACATTAATTAATCTAAAGAAAATTATAGAATTTTTTTAATAGAAAATTTGTACTGAAATTGTATTGTAAGTTTTATATATTGGAGCAAAACGTTACAAAGAGGCTGTACGCAATTTTTATACAATTATTAAAAGATAAATTTTACTGTTGTTTTCTTAAAACATTTCTAATAAAGATCGAAAAAAGGAAGATAAAGAAAACAAAAAATGTGACCAAAAGATTGTATTTACTGAATAAAAATATAAGATACATACTGAGTTTATATGAAGAAAACTAACAAGTTGCAAATATTGTATATTAAAACTGTATTTGTATATACTGTAAAGTATTAATTTAAATCCTCTTGGAATTTCCATAAGAGTATAGAGGAGCGAAGGGAGTGTCGACCGGTTCATCTCCGCTTTCTTCTGAGCCGTCGGATTCGAACGTGTTATCCGGAATGTCGTAGAGACGGATTAGAGGCTTGTTGGGATCCTTCATGATCAAGTATTTACCTGAAATGGATATTTAAATTGTTTACGTTTTAATATTTTTGGTCAATTTCCTAAATTTGTAAACTTGTCTTTGTCTTTTTTTTAATTGAATGGATGGTAGGATACAATTTTTTAATATCACAACGGAATAACTTTCGTATCATAAACAATTGTTTTTTTTTGTGATATGGGATCAATCTTGAATCTTTTTTTAAAACAAATAGTTTCTTTATCAGCAGCAGGCAAGCTTGTTAAGACAGCCCATTTTGTGTAGTGATGATTTCATTTATATAGTTTCATTTCCTCCGCAATAATCAACATAGCTTTGAGTTCCACCACTAAATATCTGGAAAAATCAGCGGAAAATAGACAAGAGTGTCTTAACACTAGCTTACCAGGTCACCTCTGCCTACCTTGCTATATCCAGAATATAAGCAAAAAAAATAAACCAACAATTCTCCACTCACCATCCTTCTGCTTCATACAAATATCAATAATACAACGCAGTATGCCCCAAGCGTTGTCCATAGATAAGTTGATCTGAGCGGCGAACTCGTGAGGCTTGAACTGCTGCGTGCCCAAAATGACGTGACGGGAATTGTCCCTCACTTGGGCGCGGGACACGTATCCGAATTTGATTTGATCGGAGCCGGCGAGCAGAGCCTGGAATAAGTATTAGTTGTTTATATTTAATTTGAGTTACTGAAACATATGAAGGTGTGAAAGATATAAATTATAAATTGGGAATATCGAACATAAATTGGCATTTTTAAATATTACAAAGTATGTTAAACCTATAGTTGCTAAATTAAAATTCTGTTTAAAAGAAATGTATTTTTTTTAAATTCAGTTTTTAAAATAAGCATATCATTAAGCTCTTTATACCGACTTCAAACTACAAACTAAAAAGTAAAAAATAAGTTTAAATAAAAGAAAGATTTTATAATTATTGAAGTCAGTGTCAAGTTAATGCTACAATAATATAAAAATACTAAGCATGTTTGCTTTATTTGCCACTGACTTCAAATTTCAAAATGCCTTACGGATGTTGGTTAATAATTAATGAAACGAAAATAAAATAACCAAACCAACCAAACCGACCAAACAACCCACCTGCACAGTCCACTTAGCAAGTTTACAGGAATTATTACGCAGTTCGTTGGCGAGTACCGCACCGCGCTGGGTGTCCAACTTCTGACGCCACTCCACACCGTTTGCTACCTTCGAGTCCCATTCATTCAACGCCTTGATTGACAGGAATTGGGTTTCATTCTGTGGTCCTTGCATCACAGCGTCGTGTTCACATCTAGCTACTAGGACCTGAGGGATAAAATAATATAAATAAAACATTTACTGACATAAGAATAAAATACAGAAGACAGAGATATATGAGGCCGTCGTGGCATACGGGCGTACAACTGTTGTGGGTTTTATTCTCACTTGGGGATATTGAAATATTTAATATTTTCATTTCTTCATTGTGAGGTAAAGCGCGTCCATTGAGTGGCTCCACTCACTACGCAATTCGTCAAGAATTTGGCGGGAAACAGAAGTTTCATACAGGAGAACAGAGTGTCTTAATACTGGCGTCCCAGACTCGCTCTGCATATCAGAGGGTATGCAGAGCGAAAATAGGAGTATGTTCACGGAAATCAATAAAAATTTTGAGTTTATATTAGTTATTAATAATGTAATACTCACAACTCCATTATTAAGATTCCACTTGCGGTAGCGGTATCCAACAGAGGCCACTTCTCCATCTTCCTCCTCAGATACGAAGGGGTTAGCTTCCGGGAACTTGAATTTAGGCTCGGTGGTTCCAGATTTCAATACCTAAAAAAACATTATCATGTAAAGAATGTCTATTTTATACTTTTTTAATGTATTAAAATATAATGAAACTGATACTATTTCTGGTATTTTGGATAAGATATACAAACCATTGCATATTAATATATCAAACTAAAAAAGAAATGGATTCTACCTGCTGACTGAAGTTATGATTAATGAAGGTGGCTTCCAGAGCCAAGTTGCGCGGTGAGTTGATAGAGTTGCCGTCGTCCGCTGGTGGCTCCACCGAGGTCTCATTCACAGTCAGCAAGTCAAATTCTGTATTGTCACGCTTGTCCAAGAATAACTTGTCACCTGCAATGAAATGTAATTTTCTAACATGCTTTATTAGGTCGAGATATAACTAATTACTATATATAAATTAATAAATCAGTATTAAGGCACTCAGTGTTCTTCTCGGCGAATTTTTCGAGGCATTGTGTGTTGCGTGGCGGAACTCAACGATTTTGCCTTGGTGTCGGAGTGAAGAAATTAAAATATTATTAGGGAAACTGGGGAGTATAATAGAGTTAAGACAATCTATCCCCATTAAAACATTTAAATTCACCACTTTGTATTGATTTGCAGAATTCGATGTCTCGTTTTACTCTCGTTACCAGTGACAATATGAATAAAAGAAGTTTATAAATAATAAATGGTCTTGACAGACAGACAACAAAGTGATCCTATAAATAATCTGTTTTACCTGTTAAGGTACAGAACCCTAAAAAAAAAGGAACCCATCAATATACTGACATATCAAAACTTACCAATCTTTTCAATAACAATATCCCAAGAGTAATTTGAGCGAGTGCAGCACATGATAGTAGCAAGAATGGCATCGGTAGCATATACAGTGCCAGTTGTTTTACTGAGACGACGAATTACTGGGTCATCAGTGGTTGTGACCTATGGTTATAGAAAATTTTATGTTAATATAAGATAAAATAGCTCAATGTATTTTTAAATATGTTAAAGATATATACTAGTATTTTTTATTCCAATGCTTACAACATTCTTTTTAGAATCTAATAATATTTAATAATGCTTACAGTAGTAGCTTCTAGGTAAACCTACATGGCAGTTAAAGTTAAAAAAGGGAATCTAGTGGTAAGACTCTCAATTCTGCACTATTTATCCAACATTTTGAGTGATTATGTTGAGCAGTCTGTACTTACTTACACTCACTGTGCCGTTGATGATGGCCTCTAATAGTCTTACAATATATAATAACTTACAGTATGGAATATGCGGTCAATGCGCTGAAGGGGCTTTTCATGTTTCACATTCACACGATCATAAGCCTTGTCATAGTATTCCAGAGTACCACAACATACAATATCTTCACCTATAAAAATATAAAGAAATTGTTTTATTCACAACTTATTTCTAACTTAAATTTAAAAATGAAAAAATACAGTATAAATTAGCTATATACTAAACTAGTAACTAATCATTTTCACTTTGAGTATATTATCTGTAACTTATGTATGTTTATAATTTTGTATGTATATAATTTTTATAATTTTATTAATATGTTACCTTCTTTAATGCCAGGTAAAGACAATTTAGCAAGACGCGGGAAGTCCATGTCTTCAATGGTCACCCAAGTAGGTCTGACAGTTACAGATGCATCACGTATCTTCATAGGAGCACCTCTTTGGCCCCATCTCTTGCCAAGCTTACGTTCACGTTGCTGAAAATAATTTTTCAATATGTATTGTTCAGAAATTAAGCATTTTTTTCTCATGTTTTAATATTTTCGTTCATTCACATTATAATAAATCTTTAATTACCTTGCTCAAAGTGGTCATGCCACCAGGTGTGCGAGCGCCTCTTGCTCCTCTGCCTCGGTTACCTCGACCACGACCTCGTTGATACGGAGGTTTCTGTTCGCGAGTCGAGTCCACCAGATGGAACGTACTTTCGTCCTCATCGTGGAAGTACGCATATGACGATCCCGCGCCAAATTGCGAAGCATACTTATCTAAAATGTTATACTTTATAAATGAGAAGTTGGGAAGTTTTTGTTAAAGGTTTGTTTTGTTCAACAACTTTGAAATAGTAACTTAATAAATAACCTCAAAATAACTAGATATGATGGTTAATTTCTGATAGTACTCGTTAGAGATAATGAAAACTAAAACTTACTCTGGTATTTCTTATCTTGCACTACAGTCCAATCACTTATTTTGCCAAGACGATCACCTTTACTAAAAGGTTGGTAGGGCATGTCCCTAAATTGCTCCGGCATCTCGCAGGGACCCCATCCTGTAGGATTGTCTTGGATCACTGGGGCTACGAACCGTATAGGCTCTTCAGCCGGGAGAACGTGTTCTGACATCACTAAGATAAAGCACAATTATTATTTTAATTAACTTTATAAAATAAACTAAATAATGCCACACGACACTTTCTGTCGTGTCCACTCTATAAAGAATTTGAAACTTGAATTGACAAATTAATAACATACAGATTAAATATATCACAGATTATTTACCAAGCAACTTGTTCGCGTTTGGCTATGATTTTTTTACTTAGATGTTAACCTAACTTATAAAATAATAATAATATTAATTTATTATCAGAATACAATTAAGCAAATAATAAAAAGTATAATGTTTTGTGTTGGATAATTTGATAAGGATTATGAAACTAAAAACACCAAATTCATTATTTACAAATAGGTTCGCCGTACTGTCGTTATAATATCGACATTTCTATTAAAAATGTGTAAGATTGTAATAATATTTTGTTAATAAAACCATAAAATATTTTGAATAGGAAAATATTTATGGAACCAGCACTCTCTATTTGTAGCTCAGATTTTTGCTTTCATTTCTATTTCTGTTTTTACGATTCGTTAATTATAAAGATATCAAATCTCAATATGTTATATTGTCTCACACTTGTTTAGAACTTGCTATCTTTTCAGGTAACAAATACATTCGTAAAATAATAAATATAAGCTTTTGGCAATAATAGATGAAATTAATATAAATTAACAATATTTATATGTTTCAAATTATGTCTTTTCTCAGAAGTCTAGATTTTAGGTCTTAAATTTAATTCAGTGATATGGTCTAGATTATCTACATGTCTATGGTGCTGTCTAGATTCCATAGTCTTTAGTTTATACTCGTATCGCGTATATTTTAGTCATTCATAATTTCATAATTTTACGTCTATAGTTTGTATATGTACTCTCAGTTAAGTTACTTCAGTAGTAGAGACGTTACACATTTATGTGAGTGTTGTGATAATCTTTTGCTTTTTACATTATTTATTTATAGTATAACTAACTCTTCTTCTAATTTTCCTTACTTACAGTCTTCAATAAAATCTAGCTCATTAGTTCATAAAGCTCAGTTTATAGGTTTCCTTTGAAGCTCTAAATTAAAAATAATATATACAAAAAATAACATTGTAAATAAAGTTTAACAAACATTAAATTATCAATATCGCTAGTGGTTAGCTGGTGGTGGTAGCTAGGAACGACCACTAGCTTTTATAAATGTTAATATAACTAAAAAAGCTCTATGCATTTTATACACTGGTTCCAATTAATTGTTATGATGCTAGTTATAATTTAAATACCTACAATGATATATTATATGTGCGTATTGTATAAGATTCAAGATCATAATTTGATTTCAAATTAAGGTTTTGCTTTTGTTTTTGTTTAAGTAAATAAATTATTTGGAAATAAAAATAATCGCATCGCTGACTAATATGTCATGTTCTAGGTCAATAATTTTATTTTTCTTAACTTTGGCGCCAAATTTTCGAAATGTCTAAAGTAAAAAAAATAATGAAAGAAGTTTAATAAAAAAAGTCGCCAAGTTAAAAACGTAAACAGTGTGCCATGACAAGAATAAGCTAAAATTACTGTTCTACTTACCGGTAACTACCTGTGTGGTCGACTCTACATGGTATTATATTAATTGTTTTTAAAAACTGAGTGAAATGTGATATTTCAAAAGATCTAAATTATACGTATTGAAAGTTTGCTTAAACAACATAATATACATTAAAATGGTGCAATTAATTAATATGGACTATAAATGTTTATATTACACAATTCCAATGTGCAAAGTAGATGGTTATTTAAAGTATAAAATAATGATTTTTAAGCAATATACAGTTAGTAAATATACCAATAATTATTAATAAGCAATAGTTTAAGCATTATTGCTTATTTATGTTCATATGTGTATCTCTACCTAGGATTTAAATTTGCTGTATTATTTTTGATGCTCCTCGAAAAAGTGGGATATGATGTTCGTATTTGAAAAAAAAAATACGATACGATAAATATATTTTTTGCAATTTTAAAAATTTTATATGCTTTAGTTAGGTATTATTTATTAATTATATATATTAATATATATTGTATATATTAATATATATATATATATCTATACTATATATACTATACTATATACTATCTATACTAATATAATAAAGCGGAAGAGTTTGTTTGTTTGTTTGTTTGAACGCTAAGATCTCTGGATCTACTGGATCGATTTACTTTGTTTTTGTTTTGTATGAAAGCTGCATTCTTCAGAAGTGCTATAGGCTATATAATATTACATTACACATATATACTAATAAATTAAAATACTTTCTAATTTGACATGCAATTTATTCTGCTATGTTAATAACAACCGTCGTCGCTACCCGACCGCGTTCGTTACCGCGTCATTTTGAAATTCATCCTTATGAAAATAAATATAATAGTCACTTTTAGCATTGCATCTAGATTGAAATTATATTTCTACTAGCGGACCCGGACGCGGCTACGCCTGCTTCAACTATAAGAATATTTATTAAATATATTCATTAAATTATTTTCAATTCTCAATAGAATTAGTAAGAAAATATAAGCTCAAATAATCAAAAAGAATAATAAGTAGATACAC